>JAOQMS010043799.1:0-11245 GCA_027563885.1 Erythroxylum longipes
TCATTACAATATTGTAACTGGAAGAAAATTAAGTTATATGTAAATACACTTGCTTTCCAGGGCACTATATTTACATATAACACAACACTCTTTAAACCATGGTTAGCAACATATTCATAGGAAAAATTAACGTTCTTGTAAAGGAAGAGTAGCATTTGGCGCTTGAATAAAAATTCATCTCTCACGTCCACCACTCTGGAAATTATGCTCACTCATTTGCCATTGTGTTTATCTCTAAAAGAAGTATTTCCCATGTATATGTGGTTTCCCTAGGTGTTTTTCATTCATTTATTAACACTCTTTTCTATAAACCTTGCTTATTCGCTCTTATGGATTTTCAATTGGTCTTCATAAACTTGATTTAGTGAAAGAGGGGCAAGAGCATTTTTCGTGCCATCCATGGTGAACGAGTAAAGATTTTTATAACCATTATGGATTGCTCACCTATCAAATTATCATGAACAGCCCAAAAGAATACATGAAGCTTGCATAAGCACTACACCATATGAAATTTCATCCTTGTACCTCCCAGTTTGGAATGCCACTAACACTTGCCTAGACACCTTAACCTTTCTCGATTCATTGATCCATTTCAGATTATAGGGTGTCAGAAGCTTGGTAGTTGTTACCCCTAATTTTTGAACCAACTGAATAGTTGTAACCTTTGAGAAACTTCCTCAATCAACAATTAAGTTGCAAAAATGATTGTTGATAAAACACCATGTATGGAATAGATTCTCCCTTAGTTTGCTCACATCATCTTTATCTTCTCTAATCTAAATGCTTAAGACCCTTTTGGTCACCAACGTTCTCCCTCCCTTGGTTACTTAATTTTGGCATCGTCATCACTTTGCTCAATGTACTCCAATTCGGGTATGCCATCATAGGCTTCATCTTCACTTTTAGAAATGAATTCTCCATTCCAAATTTTCATACACTTATTTGGACATTGAGAGGTAATATGTCCTCTTCTCATGAACTAGAAGAATTTGATATCTCAACCTCTTAAAGTTGAACATGATTTTACTTATTTTTCTCCCCTTGAGCTGCTTTTAGTTTTGGTATTTGGAGTTTTATCATCCTTTTTACTCTATGATTTCCACTAAGAGCCATTTGTTGCATTAAAAACACTTGTTTGAACTTCTATTTAAACTATTGATAGGTGTGCATTAGGATATGTTTTTATAGGAAATTGGCATGTGTTTTCTAGCATAATTTTTCTTTATTGTTCTAGTTTATGATTCATTTTATATGTTTTCATTAAGTTTGATTTCCATTGTGCTCTTGTGTGTTGGATGCTAATTGAGGGTAAGAATTGCTTATTTTTGTGTAGGAAAGGAGAAGAAGTAAGTTGGAGGATGAGCAAGAGAGCATAGAAGAGAAGACAAGAGGATCACATCTAGGACCAATTCCCACATTTGTGGGAATTAGGCAAATTCCTATGGATGTGGGAAATCAAGACAGAATGTTTCTACCTATAATTCCCATGCCCGTGGGAATCATGTAGATTCCCACAGATGTGGGAATTGTAATCTGAGGCAATCTGCGAGGCTTCATCAAACCTAGTATTTTTGGACTATAAAAAGAACATTAAGCCTCCATCTTCAAGAGAGACGACACCCACCTATAAAAAGACCATTCTTGGGTGAAGAACACATGTTTAAAGCATAAAGGGAGGATTGAAAACAAGGATCATCATCAAGATTAGGTAAAATAGCACATCAACACCAAAATTCTAGATTTTGGCAAAGAAGAGAAGGGGTTTTCCTATTCACTTTCTATCATTTTAATCTCTTCCTTTCTTTGTAAAGATGGATTATTTGAATGTTGATAGAGTTATGGAGACCATGTTAGGCTAATTTCATATTAGGGATTGCCTTTTCATTATTTTTTCAAAACTTATGTTTTATTGAATTGAATGAAGTGTCGTTGATAATTGTTGTTTTTAATTATCATCTTGCAACAAAACGAGAGAGTGTGTGAGATAAAAATCGTGTAGGATTGTACAACGAGAGTTGGAGACCTATAGACTAGCAATTATTATGTCAATTGAATAATTAGGTGAGTGATCTCAATTAGTCAATTTATCATCCATAGGATAGTGTAATAACTAGTTGAATTGGTAGAGTCATTGAGTAGGTTGAGAGATCATTCAATCGATTCCTGTCAATTCAATTAGGAACAAATATTTACACCTTGAGAGAGGGTAATTAGTACACTTGAAAATTTAGGGTGAGACACAATTCAATCAAAAAAATATGAGGGAGATAAAATAAGGAAAAAGTAATCTCTAGTACTTAGATCTTTGAATTCAGACTTTTTATAATTACTGTATTGTTTATTATTTACATTAATCTTTTAATTTTAATTTAATTTTGTAGATTAATTACATTAAACCATTCTATTTCTTAAATAAAGTATTTTCTAAATTAAGTGGCGTCTGCAATCTCTGTGGGATCGATATCCGCTCTTTCTAACTACAAGTCACTACCCGTTCACTTGCAGTTTTTAAGCGTAAAACAAGGAGATAGGTTTTACAATCCATCAACAGCTATCTCTCAAACTTTATTACCATATGCACCGCATCCTCCAACTTTATATAATGACATGGGAAATTTTAGTTTTAAGACTACATATAAACCATACTTTACATTTCCCCATGTCGTTGTTACCTCCATCTTTTTGCAATATTCCTTTATGATTTTGCTTCCTTGGGTAAGATTCTGCAATCTTTGATAGAGTTCCCTATAGTAAGAACTTGGCACAAACCTTTTACACACTGCATCTTTTATCTCTTCTTAATTACTAAGTGGTGGCTCCCCGTTTCTTCTCTTCAAAAAAGTTATTACTCTCAAACACTAACTCCACTTTCTGTTCCCACTCTAGATAAACATCTTGGTCCATCTTCCTAAAAAAGGGTAGGAATTTTCATATTAATGCTACCTATGTTTTTTTTCTAATCTAGCCTTAAGATCCCTCTAATTCCCATTCTTGATTCTACACCCACCATTTCTACCCATTCTTCCTCTACTAGGACCACCTCTGCCACCTCTAAAGTTACCTACATCTTCAAAGGTGCTAAATTAATCATTATCATCATCAAACTCATCTTGGGTGTTTCTAGGTTCCCTTAAAAATTAAGAATTTAACCTTAATGACATCTTAACTATCTTCTCCATCATGTCCTTTATCTTCCTAAACATCCTTTCAAATGCCATCTATGTTGATCTTATCATTAAACGATTGCTTTACATCTACCCACTTTTAAATAGTTCTTTGTCTTTACGAGAAGAAGAAGAATTTCTAATATTAGACATGATTTAGAACCTGTAGGAAAATGTTAGCGAGAAAAAATATCTCCCTCATGTGTTTGCTCTCTAAATCACTCACAAGTCACTTCTTAATATCCTTACTCTAGGGGTTCTTTATAGAATAAAATTTTCTTTCAAGAAGAACAAGTTCAAATCTATCCCCCTTAAATTATAATTCCCAAAAAGCAATTTGATGTAATGAAAAATAAGGAAAACAAAACTAAGACGCCAAAATATGGAACTTAAAAGCTAGATTTTTTGGATACTATAGAAAACCATGGATTTTACCTCTACAAATCATTATAGAATTCATCCAAGAATTAAGATTTTGTAAGCTCTTGTAATGTGTTTGAATATAAAGAATCGATTTCTTGGAAAAACATAATAAGAACCTTTGCTCTCTTTTTTTTGAAGTTTTAAGTCTTAGATCCTTATCTTTAGAAAGTAGGAATTATAATCTTGAGCTCTAAGCTTGCTATTTAGTTAGGACCATAATTAAGAAGTGGATTAGTAAATTCATGTGTGCAAGTAAGCTAAACAAAGATTTGGATTATTTTTGAACAGATTTGGAGCTAGTTTGTTGTAACTCTCTGACTTCCTATGTTTAAATTTTTTAATCTATGTAGCTTTAGAAATGGATAATACACAGATAACAAGTAGAAAGGACTCCAACAAAATTTGATTTTTTTAATCCTTATTTTTTTTAATGTTTTCTTTTCTTTTTTAAAAAAAGGTTAAGAAAATAGAACCAAGTAATAAGATTCAAAGTGAGAATTGCAATATCAAACTAGATTACTTGTCCAAATTCAAAGATTCAACAAGAAATTAAAAGATCAAGTTTGACTCATTTCTGTGAACACACACAAATTGGATCAAAAAAGATCAAGATTGGTCCAATATAACATAAAATTCAAAGAAACAAATAGAAATCAATGGATAACATGAATGAGCCCAAAACAAATTCAAGAAACAATCAAGACTCTAAAAAAATATTAATGATTCCAAGAAAGGAATTAAGAAGACTCACAAATTTAAATAATATAATGAACAAAACATGAATAGAAGGTAAAGACAAAAATTAAGATGAAACATGACAATAAAAGAAGGCTTTGATACCAAAAACTAATATGCTCTTCACCTCAAATCAGATGAAGCACAAATCATGGTTTTAGGATCCAAGGACCATTCTATACGAATCAAGATTGAATCAATGACTCAAGAACGTATTTCCACTACACCCATAGAATTAGAATGGGATTTAGGTGATAAGGAATGGGTTTTGATCTTCACAGGCCCTTACTTAAATAAAAATCAAGTCTTTAACAAACTCCATAAACAATTTCTCTAAAGGAATGCAAAGAAAACTCACTGTAGTTATTAAATATGGAAATCAATCAAATCTGATTACAAAAGAGCTTTAAAGTTTTTATATACTAAAACTAATGTCTTAGGTTGAACAAGATATAGGTTTTGGCACAAATAACATAAACAAGCTTAAAATGGCCTATTTAGGACAAAAACAAACCAAATGACTAAGTGGGCTTATCTAAGTATGGAACTCAGTTAATTAAGTCCTAAATAACTTAATTAAGATGTACAAATTCTAATCTAAGTTGACAAGAATAAGTTACATCAAAAGGGCCAAATATGCTCAAAATAGCCTAATTGTAATAAACAAGTTGTTTCTAGCTGCACAAAATAGTAGCCTTCTTCAATAGGTCCAACACGTTGCTTCAAGCTTTGAGTCATCATTATGAACTTAGTTGACTTTTCCTAAGTGTTTTAGCTTCTTCCCTTTCATATAGATTCCTTATTAAATTGGTGAGAGCCTCTTTAGCATGTTTATCCCATAACCATGTCATTGGTCCTCTAAGATTCTCCAATGGATCTTTTTTCTTAGTAAATGAGTTTGTTTAGGAGTTTCTTCTTTCTGTCCAAGCTCTCCATTACATCTCGTTCCTTTTGCCTTGTTCAAAACCACTTGGGATGCTTAATCTCTATTAACAATTTTGCGTCAAAACCTAGAGAAAATTTCAATTCCAAGGAATAGGTTTTTGTTTCCACAGGCAGAACTAAAATTTAATCTATTTCTAGGTCACGTAATGATAAGTGTTTTAGGTGCTAAGAATTTGTGCATATTTCTTATTAATGTCCTAATAAAAGAGCTATAATTGTTAAGTATTATAAAGATAAAGAGTGTGTTAGTTGAAGTGATGATGAGATACTACTTAGTGTGGGAGTATTCAAGAATGATCTAGTATATGAACATAATCATGAAGAATTGACACTTGGATTTCATGAGCTGAAAGAAAAGATAGTTGCGTCTAGATTGAATATGGGCTTCACACGTACTATGGCTAAATTTTAGGAAGTTATTATTTTTTCTTATTTTTCTATTATTATAATTTAAGGAAGGATAATAATTAAGAAAATGGCTGGAAGGTAGGTTTTCTTACCGCTCAAGCATTATTCTTTATTTCCTAGTCAAATTAGGAAAATTTGTTTTTTCATTTCCTAGTCAAATTAGTAAGATTTCTTAACTAATTTTTAATAGGATTCTTTGTTTCATTTTCTTATTCAAAGCATAAGAAGTTCAAAACCTCTACAAATAATGAGCATTGTAATGAATAAGGTAGATATTAGGAAACAAAATTCATATTGATAGTTTTCCTACAAGCACTTATATGTGTGTTTTAGTTTCTTGCATTACGAGGCTAGGAATAAGGGTTAATTTCTTTGGTGCTATAGCTTTAGAGACGTCGAACCCAATTTGTTTTTTATCTTTTTTAATCTTTTATTCAACTTTTATAAAAAAAAATCAATTAAGTTTAATTTTAAAAAATCAAACACATTTAGATTTATTTTCTTAAATAAAAACATTCATTAGGTGGTATCAAAGTTGTGTTTTGAAGCTTCCTTAAACATCAAACAATTATGGTCTCCTACTTCTTGGATTTGGTTCATGATTTGCAATATAGCCATGATGATGCATAATCAAAGAAGCCATGGTCGCGCAGGTGGTAGAATTAGCCAAGTTTTTTAGAAAACTGGTGGAACTAACCAAGAAAATCATTCAAAAGACTAAAGATAACATTTAAGGCATGGTTCATCGACTTATTCAGTATAAGGTAGACAATGAAGCCGAGTTTGAATAGTTCGAAAGTTTGAGTTAGAGCTAGTTTCATTTGAACCTGATAGTTGTGTTTTGCATTGTGTTTCAAGGTTGAATTTGTTATTTATTTAGTGCGAATTTGAGTGGTGTGTGTGCACTTAGGGTGTAATTATGTTAGTTTGTGTGTTTTAGTGTTTTTATGGGTTAGATTAAGTCTTTGAGCTTAAATTTTATATTTTTGAGGTATCGTTATGTATTTGTTAGTGTTTCAGGGTAAAAGGGAAAGAACAGTAAAGACTTGAGGAGCTTCGGTCTAAAGTCATAGGCCACGATCGTGCATAGCAGGACATGATTGTGATAGAAAAGGCAAAGCCAGCAGTAGCTAGGCCACGATCGTGCACTTGGAGCACGATTGTGATAAAGAGAGTTCATTCAGGAGAAAATCTTGCATAGTAAGCCATGATTGTGACAGAAAGGTTAAAGCGCCATAATTGTGCCCTATGTCAGACTGATACAAAAACTCGAGTTTGAAGTGATTTTTGGGACAGTTTTGACCCTGACTTTGGCCTAGGGATTCCATAAAATAATTAGAACATGATGTGATAGCCACCAGGAGTTTCAGGGGAGAGAGCCTAGAGAGTCATGCAAGAGAGCATCATTCCGTCAATTCTGAGAGAAACCTAGAAAGCGATTAAGAGATTGAGGACGGAGATGAAGGGTGAGCTAAGTAAACTGATAGGGTGAGCTAAGTAAAAATCATTGATTTGGGCCAACGAGAGTTTGGTGAATCAATAAGTAGAGAATTGAATTAAACCGATAGAGTCGTGTAACGAGAGATCGAGTTTAGATTCCTGGTAAGTTATTAAAAAATCTAGAACTAGGTTTTGGGCTAATCGCAAATTGAGAGATCACGATTCTATAATTTAAATTAGGGATCATCAATTAGCGTTAAGAATTATAACTCAAGAGAGTAATTCACCCTATAATTGTCTAGGCCCGTTAAGTCGAAAATTACATAATTGGTTAGATTTTCTTAGTTTGAAATTAAATCCCCCTTTCTCTTACTTGGCTATTTATAGGTTGATTGTCAATTGTTGTGTGAGTTGCTATTTTATGACTTTTCTGCACTTTAAATTCTCATATTTGATTATTAATTGATTTAATTTCTACATTAGTTAATTGTTTAGAATTATTGTAGTTTATGGCGACCTTAGATTCTAGGACTAGATTAGGCTTTCATATGGGATCGACACCTTAGGTACTACGCGAATGACCTGTGTGCTTACGGTAATTACCAAGGTTATAAATAGTAAAACTTAGCACGAATAACCTTGCCAACAAGTTTTTGACGTCATTAATGGGGAGGTGACAATTAGTTCTATAGTTTAAGGCATTAGCTTAGATTTGATTTTTGTTTTATTCGTTTTACTTCGGGATTATGCTCTTGCATGAACACAAGAGTCACGAGAGGTTTGAGTCATGTAGCAGAGATGATAGATTTAAACATCACGATATTAGAATGAACCTTGAGGAAAGCTCGGTGAGAAGAAGAAGAAGAGATTGAGAAATCACAAATGGCCCAGTAATTTCAGAGAAATATGGATCAAGAAGCCAACCCTAGAAGGCAACAACACCTCATGGACTTCATGAGGCCAGGGTTTAACCTAGCGAGCCAAGGAATGGCTAGACCCCTTGTTCAAGCTGTCTCATTCGAAATCAAGCTAGCCCTCCTGAACATGCTTCGGTAGAACATCCAATTTTATGGACTAGCGAAGGAAGATTCGAACGCACACATCATCAGTTTCCTCGAGATCTGTGATACTTTTCGGTATCACCAGATGTTAGAGTATGCTGTTAGGATTAGGTTGTGACCTCTCACACTTAGAGATATAGCCAAGGCTTGGTATCACTCACTGAGCCCTGCTAACATCACAACGTGGGAGCAGCTTGTGCGTGCTTTTCTAGACAAATACTTTCAGTTGACAAAGACCACAAAGATAATTAAGGAAATTAACAATTTCCATCAAGGTGACAGGGAGTCAATTTATGAGGTGTAGGAACATTATAAGGACCTGTAAAGGAGATGCCCACACCATAACCTACCAAAGGAATTCCTTCTGTAGACATTTTACAATGGAGTTTAACACAACTACTAGAGGCATGATCGATGCAGCATCAGGAGGATGTTTGATGCATAAGACGGTTGATGAAGCAGAGGAGTTAATTAAGGAGATGCTAAGCAATAGCCGCTTATGGGCGAGTGAAAGAAGTAGGTAACCTACTACCTTTAGAGAGAAGAAAGGAGTTGTTGCAGTTGATCAAATGACAGATATAAAAGCTAAGATCGAAAATTTGACGTGACAACTCAAATCAAACTCAACAATATGATGGCATCATTTTCAGCTCCAGTTAAGGCCATGTAATTGAAGTGTGAGTTATGTGGTCAAGTAGATCATGATACTGTAGACTGCTACCTGATGAGAGAGGCTAACCAGGAGCAAGTAAACTACATGGGGGCGCAATTTGGACGAGGGTGGTAATAATCTCCACTGTAACACACATAACCCCAGGTGGAAGAATCACCACAACTTTTCCTTGTCGAACAATAATAATGGAGGGCAGTTCAAGCCTCAAGGGTAATCGAGCTTTCATTAAGATAAAGCAAGCTCGATAGAAGCCAAATTAGACAAAATTCTAAATAAGCTTGGAACTTTAGATAACGTGTAATAGAAGATAGAATATAAATTTGAGCAAGTCACTAAGAGTTATGCGTCTTCCATTCATAATTTAGAAGCCCAAGTGAGTCAACTGAAAAAGGCCTTTTCTATACAGAATCTTGGAAATGTTCCTAGAACTTCAGGAACAAAATCAAGGGAACAATTAAAGGCTATCACATTATGAAGTGGGAAGGAAATCGAACAACCCACAAGAACAATAGAGGAGCCTGTCAAGCCAGTCGAGAAGAATCAAGAAAAGGAAAAAGAAGTGGATATGAGCAAATATTGTCCTTATGTTCCACCTCTATCATACCTACCCAAGATTCCTTTCCCTCAATGATTACAAACTGGATTTTGAAGAAGACAAAACTTGTCCAATGATCTTAGGTCAACCATTCATGACCACCAATAAGGCCATAATTGATGTTCACAAAGGTAAATTGAATCTTCGAATAGGCAAAGATCAGGTTGAATTCAACATGAATAAAGCCTTAAAGAATCCAACAACAAGTAGTCCATGTATGAAAGTTGAAATCATGTAACAAAGTTTGCAAGAACAAGTTGAGAGTTGCATAGCAGAAGTGCAGTCATTGGAAACAGAAGCTAACAATGAACATCAAATTCTTGAACCATGATGAGATGGAGGAGGCGGGTGTTCCAGTACATAAAGACAAATTAGTTCGGATCGAAGTACCCACGCCACCATCTTCAGAGAAACCTCTGACTTTAGAACTCAAACCCGTACCTGCATACCTCAGGTATACCTTCTTTGGTGAAGATCAAACTCTACCTATAATAATTTCCAACCAATTAAGTGAAAAACAAGAAAGTAAGGTGGTGGAAGCTATTAAGAAGTGGATGAAAGTCATCAAATGGAAGATTGCTGACATTCGAGGAATAAGCCTGAATGTCTGCATGCACTGAAAAAACTTAGAGGAAGGATGTAGAATAGTACGAGAGCGTCAACGGAGACTAAACCTAAACATGAAGGAGGTAGTCAAGAAGGAGATTATAAAACTCCTAGATGCATGGATAATTTATCCCATATTTGATTGTGAATGGGTCAGCCTAGTGCCATGCATACCTAAGAAAGAAAGAATGATGGTGATAGAGAGTGAAAGTGGAGAAGTAATTTCAACTAGAACAGTCACTGAGTGGAGAGTATGTATAGTGTTGGACCCCGTTTCCGGAGCCCAACGTTTAGAGTCATACTTGAGCATGTTACCTTTTAGGGTACTTTTGATGCAACCTCATTAGACAATTAGGCTCATCTTCCTTCTCATAACATCCCAAAATTTTTATAATTTGAATACTTGATATACGACAATCCATTCATAGGTTTATATCCTCAACCGTCACCCTAAACAAATCACTCATTTTTATCTCTTATTTTCATATCACACTAAGTACATTTCAATCTCCATTCAAGCCTAAATATGTCAGAGAAAAGCATTAATGGTTCCATAATTTGCATATATACATAATTTGGGACAATTAGCATAACTTTCACCATGGGTGTCGGATTATAGTCATTCAAGCATGATTTCGAAGAGAACTTCAATTTCTGCAACTTCTATGAAGATCCCGAAGAGAGATTTTGCCATTTAGAGGGTCAAAATTTATATATTTTTAAAATTATCCCGAGAAGCTCCGCTTAACAGACATACGTCCCTTTAAACGGACATGAACTGGTCTGGGGACATTTTCAGACTCGAGAAGGTCTGCCTAGCAGACATCAAGTTTGTCTAATGGACAGTTACGGGTTAAATTTCATATTTCCAACTCCTACAAGCTATCTATGACCCATGTTATGCATATCTATCATTCCTAACTCATTTTCCTCATCATTTTCACTTACATTTCAATTCAACATCATTTACAATCAATTCAGAATCTATGTATGATCATCATCCGAAAAACACAATCATTCAACTTATACACAATCATCATAAATTTTTGCATATGTTTAACCCCATTTATCAACTTCATTTCATCTCTAACTTATCACACTACTTCTTTGCAATTCAAGAAACCATAGTACTTATGACACTACTTCTTCCCATTTCAAGACACCACATTCTCTCATTCTATTAGATCAAAATAGA
>JAOQMS010043800.1:0-11243 GCA_027563885.1 Erythroxylum longipes
AAGCTTAGGCTCTTTTGGTACTTAAATTACATGCCAAAAATGCCCTCAATTCATTCTTATGCATTATTCCATAAACTATTATGCTTAATTTAACGAAAAAATTTCAGGGGGCCACTAGAATGTTTACAACTAATAAGCGGGTCGCATCTTAATATGCCAGATCTAATGTTGGAGTGGAGGTTTCTAATAGTATACTTAAAGATCATGAATTTTTGTCTTAATGTCAATTGTAATATGAGTTTGTAAGATTAGTGAGAGTATTTTGCCTAACTGAGAGTGATGAGAAGGCAACAATAGGTTATTTTTATGATGCCATGGAGTGGGTAAAGGAAACAATCAAGGCCACTCTGAAAAATAAGTTGATAAATGATTATTGTACTATGTTTTTACGCCCATATAATGTGTGTCTTACTTATTATTTGAGATTTTTTTCATTATTTTTAGTACTTATTTTGTTTCAAGTGTATTTTTAGGTCTTAATTGCCTTTATGGATCAAAAGGAGAAGAATTTGGGGGAAATTGTGGAATAAAATGGAAGAATTGGAGTTATTTTTGAGACATACCCTTGCATGAATATATACATGCCTGCGTAACAAACATGGTCATGTATGGAGACTATATAAGAGATTGCAAATGTGTAAATCTTCAAAGACACTATTTTTTCCTGTATGAAGATACATGATCGTGTAATTAAAATACACAGCTTTGTCCCTTACCTGTGTAAGCTCTTGTAAATATATAAAGTCACAATTTTGAAGTGTTTTTTAGATACATGGTCAATCACATAATTGTTTGAGTAATAATCTAGATCCATATTTTTGTAATATAAAATGCAATTATGAAAAGAAGACAAGAAAGAAAAGGCTAGAGTTGAAAGTTATAGCCAAAGTTAGAGTTAGAGAAATGATTATGAATCTAGGATAAGGAAAACACAAAGATACTTCAAAAGATACAATATATAATATGCTTTCATCAAGGATTCAAAGGGATTTAGTTATGGAGAGGGGGATATACATATCTATGAATTATATTCTTTTTTATTATTTTTTGAAAATTTTCAATTTTGTTCATTTTATGTGTTTAGGAACAAAGTTTGTTTAGTGCCTAGTTAGGATGAACCCTAAGTTGGTATGGATCCTATGAGTTGATTCTTTATTTAATGTAATATTTTTTATTCATTTGTTGAGATTCAATTATGAGTTTGTATTCTTGAATTAATATATCCATGATATTAGTTTAATGCTTGATTTTATATGATTGAGAAATGCTCTTGCATGAATAAATATACTATAATTGGAAGGATTTGCTTGCAAACCTAGATATAGGTTAACATAAATTCTCTAGATTAAGATCAAACCCAACAGAGAAATTCATAAAACGAAGTAATGTGATCTTAGGGATATAAGAAAGAAGTTTCAGTTAATCAATTGAGAATTAGTTTTTAATATCCTTGACAAAGATATTAACATAAGATAGGAATTTTCACGTTTCAATGACCGATAATTGAATTGCATGATAAAGGGTTAACATTTAAGATATCTTAAGGGGGTTCATTAACTAGGTACTAGTTATTTGATATTGGATTAGTCTTTATGTTAAATTTGTCTTGATTCATTATTGTGTTGAGTTTTATTTTAATTTAGTTTTAAATTAAATCAACATCTTATTTGATAGTTAGATAATAAAAAAGAGGTTACTACTAGTACTTGTAATTCTCCTGCGATCGACCAGTACTTGACACTACTAGATACAACTACATCATACACTAGTAGTTTAAAATAATAAAACATACATATATCAAGTTTTTTAGTGTCATTGCTAAGGATTAAAATATTAGGAAAACCTTACTTTTATTAATCTAGCCACTATTACTTAGTTTATTTCTTTTTACTTTTTCATTTTAATTTGTTTACTTATTTTATTAACTGTTTATTTTTACGACTTTAGGTCTTAGGGTTAGTTTAAGATTTGAAGGAGTCAAATACATCTAATAAACAAAGATCTAGAGATTAAAATGATAACTTGTAGAAATCTTCGTAGAACCCTACTTAAAAAGTTCAAGTTCGATCAACAAATAAAGGAAGAATTTGGAACTATGGCAAACCAACTGTTAACCATATTCGATTACGCTAGACTGTACTTAATGGGAGAAGAGTTCAGTAGTGTTCGACCAAATATTGATGCCAACAATTTTAAGTTTAAATCGAGTATTATTCAAATGTTGCAATAGTCTTTACAGTTTGATAGGCTATGAGATGAGAACCATAATGCACATATCGCTAACTTTCTGGAGATTTATAATACTTTTAAGATCAATAATGCTGATAACAGTGCAATTAGGTTGACATTATTTTTGTTCTCACTGAGTGGCAAAATGAAGCAATAGTTAAACTCTCTGCCTTGGTCATCCCTTACTACCTAGGACCAAGTGGCAAAGAAGTTCCTTTAGAAGTACTTCCCATCAACCAAGACTGTTAAATTGAGGAAAGACATCTTCTACTACTCCCAGGCTGATTCAGAGATGATAATGATATATAGGAGTGATCAAAGGAGATATTAAGTGCCCACATCATAGTTTACCGCTATGGATGAAAAATAAACCTTCCATAATATGTTTAATTAAACAAGAAGGTAGATGATAGATGCAACAGTTGGTGGTGCTTGAAATAATGAAACGCCATAAACAACTCAAAACCTTATTGAAGATATAGCAGTGAACAATTATCAATGATGCTCTTCTCAAGCACAATTTAGTGGCCAACAGGATTATATGACATTGATGCAGTTACGACATTGTCAAACTAGGTTAAATCATTGAGTAGGAAGATTGATGGATTAACTATAAATCTTAAACTACTAGAAGTTATGCAATGTAAGGTGTGCGGGGTAAGATGTCAAGTTAAAACTGTTAAGAATTATAGCCTGAGCATTTAGATTACATTGGAAGTAATCCTAGACCCCAGAATAATCCATATAGCAATACCTACAATCTAGGATGGAGGAATCAACCAACTTTCTCTTGAGGCAATCAATGGCAGCCAAGGAATAACCCTCCACCAGGATTCTAACAGTAACTAACTGAAGAAAAGAAGTGAAGCTTAAAGGATATCATATCTAGAATAATTCAACATTTAGAGGTAAGATTTTAATCCATAGATATGTCATTAAGAAATCAAGAAGCTTCTATAGGTAACTTGGAAATGTAGATAGGCTAGCTTGCTAAGTTAATCTCCAAAAGACAACAAAGGAGTTTGCCTAGTACCACATAGATAAATCCTAAAGAACATGTGATGGAAATTACCCTTAAGAGTGGAAAAGAGTTGCAAAAGGAAAACAATAAAAACCAAAATAAAAAAGAGAATAATACTAGGAGTCAAAAGAAAGTTGATGGTGAAGGATGCCTTCAAAAATTCAAGGAATTTTTAGTTGCCATCACTTATTCTACTAAAGTAATGAGTGATTAATTGTATGAGTAGTTTGGTAAATTCTTTGAATTGTTTAAACAACTCCACATTAACTTAACCCTTGTTTTGGCTCTTGCATAGATGCTGAAGTATTCAAAATTTTTGAAGGAGTTAATAACAAACAAAAGGAAGTTAGAGTAGTTAGCAACTATAACACTGAGTAAAAGATGATCAATGATTCTTCAAAATAAGCTACCAGAGAAGCTTAAAGATCTAGGGAGTTGTATTATCCCTTGTTAAAACGGTAACTTAAAAAAAAGGGTTTAGCTAACCTAGGGGTTTACATTAATATGATGCCTTATTCTTTGTTTAAGAAACTAGGGTTAGATGAACCAAAACCTACTAGGATAAGTTTATAATTATCATACAAATTAATAAAGCATCCTATAGGTATTATAAAAATATATAATTATTAAGGTTGATAAGTTCATCTTCCTAGTTTATTTTTAATTCTTAAAGTAGGGGAAGATATAGAAGTGGCTCAAGTTCTATGTCGACCCTTTTTAGCCAATAATAGATCAATTATTAATGTTAGTGAAGGGAAAGCAAGTGATTTGGGTTGGGGACGAAGAGGTCATACTTATATTGTTTGATTTCTTGAATCATTATCTTGACGTTGTGGATTCTAATGAATTTATTGATTTATTTGATGATTTAGTTTTGAAATTTTTATAGATTTTTATAGGATTCTTCTTATAAAATTATACCAAATCTATTTACATATGAAGGGAAAAAGAAGGATGAAAATATGGTAAAAGGGAAAAGAGGGTATCTTATTTTGAGGGTAAGGCCCCCACAGTAAGAAACAACAGAGTAAATCTTTATAAGCTACCTTAAACATAATAGGTGTATCGATCTGAAGATGTTAAACAATCGCTACTTAAGAGGTGACCTAAAAATTAAGATAGTTTTGTTTAATTTAATTATGTTAATTTTTTATTTTTGAGCTTTAGTGTAGGTTTTCAATTCTTTTTGGTGTGTTCTATGTTAGGCTATAGAACATATTCATTTGATTCTGCCTATTTTTTGTGTTTTTGGTATATGTTGTTAGTTTTAATGAAAATTTTTTATTTTTAAGGAATTTTTAGGTATACACTATAATATACACGCCCTTGTACATGCCCATGTATACCCAAATTTTATTTCATGTTTTACATAGTTACAGTGACCTACACAGTCAATGGACATGATCCTATATGTTCTTGAAGTTTTTAAAAAAATTTCCGCATGTTGACAATAAGTTATATGGCCATAGGATGCACCTGTGTATCTTAGGTTACCTGAACATGTCACAATAGACACTTGTATCAAAAGTCACATATGGATAATGACATATAAAATCAAACACAAGATCATATATGTGACTTTGTATGTTCATAAAAAGTTACACACCTATGTCTAGAGTCTCACATTCGTAGTGACTTACATGATTAGTTACATGCCCGTGTCTAGAGTCACACATTTACAGTGACTTACATGGTCAGTTACATTATTGCGACACCTTTTAACAATCCTATTTTCTTTCTTTTTCTCCCACTTTTCTCTCCCTCTTCTTCCACCCATTTGTCATACCTCCCACTTCTTCTGAGTCGCTCAACATTTTTGTTTGATTTGGCAACATCTAAGTTTAGGTACAATGATGAGAAGGAAAGAAGTCACACAACATCAGAGAGTAAAAGAGGTATCGAGAAAGAGAAAAAAAGGAGAGGAGTCTTCTAGAGACCCAAGTGGAACTCGCACATCACCATCATAACCCACTATAGCACACGCACTAAAGCAACATGAAATATTACTTTTTAACGTTGTGTCCCACAAAGTGCAATTTCAACAACTTAAGGATATAAATTTGGGACTTACAAACGGATTAACTATAAGGTGCTAGAGCAGTTAGGCTTACCTTAACAAGTTTGAGATTTGATTAACTTTGGAGTGTGATCTCAATTCTTCAAGATCATAAAGCCCCCATACTGGGAGTTTACACTTGAGGTTTGCTCCATATTCTTCATAGAAAAGGGTCACTATAAGTGAGACTGAATGAGTATGATCCTGTTCATGATGTTCGAGGGGATGAGTAGGTGAGCTATGTAAACTTCTCTGTGACAATGGGCCTATAAGATCAAGATTTCATGGAAACGCAGGAGTATAAGACCCTTCAGATGGATTTCCTTTATGGGATGTATGCCTGACACTTCTGATAGAATATTAATGAGGAGTCAGACTATAACCCGAGTAAGTCTAAGGCATCTACTCTATGACATCCTACACTTAGGTACATCCATGACCTCTTAAGTCATACAATGAGTGGGAGAGGAGATAGTTTCAGAGAAATTGGAAACTAAGAAATTTTCTACTATAGTTTCAGAGACAATGGAAACTAAGACATTTTCTACTTATGGAGTATAAGACAGAAGATGCCAACACATCTAGGGCATCCCTTACCTCAATTTTTCCAGTGTTAGAGTAAAGAGAAGAAGATAAGAAGATGGGAATCTTGAGGAGGCTACCACTGTTGAGGGTGGTTGGTACCATGGTCATCTTCAACATGGATGTTATATGTAATATGTATATGATACTCAAGAGACAGAAACCAACAGGAGATGTATACCAACTCATGGGGCCCTAAACAAGTAGGTAGCTTTAGGATCAAACAATTATCTCCCGAATATAGTGGAGTAGCCACTGAGATAAGGCTCACCATCATTGCAAATGGGAGGAGTAGCACAAAAAAAGAACTTAGACTTGTTGGCTAGTGCAAGATTGCCCAGAACATTGACTCCATTAGGACGTCAGGACTAATTGAAGATTGCTTAGTTGGGGAAATACATAGGTCAAATCTTAGGAGTCTAGTGCACCATTTAAGTAAACTAACTGGAACTGTCAAAGTGGATAGAAAGATGAGAGGCTCATGATAGAGGGATATAGGAAGTCATATTGCAAATGGTAGGACATCTCGAGATGTCTATACTACCCCCATTATCTGGAGTGGTTATGTCATCTTTGGCTCCGCAGTCAAATGATATTCAGAGACCCAAAGATCCTCCAATGACAAACATTCCAAACCCATCGATAGATTAATAGTTTCAGAGGCAGTTTGAATGTTCGATTAAGGTTTTTCTTTTATTTCTTTTCATTAGTTGCATATTTTTTATTTTCATTTGTTTTATTATTGTTTTGTTTTTTTAACATTTATTATTGCAATCTTAGTGTTACTTTAATTTTATTGTTATTTTCTTTTTTCTTTTATCCATTTTTGTTTCTTTTTTACAAGGATGATTGCATATAATATTGAATGGACTCTTCCTAAATTTAGAATGTGTAGTTTTTATTACTCAGGGAAGTACCAAAAATATATGTTTCTCACATTTGGTGTTTACTTTGTTATTGTATTTTTTAGTGCTAATATCATGTGTAATGGGGACAATGTACAATTTTAAGTGTGAGGAAGGGGTTAATGAAAATTTTGAAGAAAATCTTCAAATTTCTTAAGTTTATTATATTTATTATTCATTTTTATTAACTAACATTTTGTTTTGGTTAAAATATGTACGAAAAACTTTATTTTATTATTTATTATTCAATTGAACTAGTATGTAAAAGGATGAAAAGTTATAATAAACTTGCTTTTATAATCCATTATTTTTTAGTAATTATTGAGATAGTTATTTTGAATGAAATTTACATATTATTTACGCATATGAAGTTTGGTTATGAGCTTTTAAACCTAAGAACTAATACATCATTTTTATGCTCTTTTATTCTTTGGTCCGTGTTTTAATACATAATTGGATGATTCTAGAACTTGCTTTTATTATTCAATTTGAGACCACATTTTTTAAAGTAGAAGCATTAAAATATTAAAGGCATTTAGATTTAACCCTTTATTTTAGCCATTTTCTTTAATTTTTACCCATCCTATTTTTATCCTTTAGGTGTAACCACTTTTGAGACTCAGCGTTTTTCTTCATTGATTATAACCTTGAAATCCTTTAATTATTTTTAAACCTTGAAGGAATTTGCCTTTACTTAATTACTAGCAACTTGGGTTATATTAAGAATGTTAAAAAAAAGGTTTTATAATTCTATGATTGTTAATCTATAGTGATTATGAAATTTGCTTCTTCTTGAGTGCTTCATTTGTATAATTTTATGTTCTCTCTAGAGTTGGTCAAAGAAGTTCAAATTTTGAAATTACATGTTGTGAGCATATTGCAAAAAAAAGATGAAAAGTTGTGATGATTGTTAAACAGTAAGAAGAATTAGTATTATACTAATGAATTTATTGCTTGAAGGACCTATGTTATAAAGAACCAAGTTCTATTCAATTTTGTTTAGGTGAATTTCCTTCAATGTTATTATCCTTTTTAATTATCCCTATTGGACCTTTTCCTAAGCCTTATTACATCCTACTTGAAAGACCTTTTGATTAGTGCTCTAGTTTACTTATAAGTGGTGGAGATGTAATTTTGTTGCAAGCTTATGGTTAAGAATCCTTATACGTAATGAATTGAGAGTTTATTATATTTTCCATCCTAAACACTTTGAATGTAATGTGTGAACCCTATATGAGGGTGTAAAATTTGTACTTTTCATTTGAAAAAGAATTGAATTATAAAAGTTTGTTCTAGGATAAGTTGAATATAATTGTATGATAATTTGATTAATATGATATATTGATTTAGGTTATGAATGGAAGGTTGAGGTTAATAAGCAATGGATGTTTTTAAGACTAATAATTTGGATTATGATTTACTTAAAGACAAGTAAAGGCTTAAATATGAGATGCTTGACAAAAGATTATTATATTATGTTTTTATACCATATTGAGTGAGTTAATTTTTTGGTACTTATTTTGTTTTAAGTGTATTTTTAGGTCTTAATTGCCTTTATGAATCAAAAGGAGAAGAATTTAAAGGAAATTGTGGCATAAAATGGAAGAATTGAAGTTGTTTTAGAGATTTATGCCTTTGCGAATATGCACATGCTTATATGAGTAACTTACATAGTCGTGTATAGGGACTCTGTAAGAGACTACAAACATGTAAAGCTTCAAAGACCTTCTGTTTTTCTATGTGGAGGAGATAAACGCCTATGTAATTAACATCCAAAATCATGTCCCCTACCTATATAAGATCATGTGAACTTGTAAAGTCTTGATTTTGAAGGGTTTTTGACATATATAATCACTCACATGATCATATGACTAACCATATATAGTCCAGAAACTCTATTTTTGTAATATAAAAAGCAATTATAAAGAGGAGACAAGAGAGAGGTTGTTAAAATCAAAAGTTATAGCCAAAGATAGAGTTAGAGACACGATTTTAAAGTTATGATGAGGTAAACAAGAAGATACTATAAGAGATCCAATAGAGAACAACCTTTCATCAAGGATTCAAAGGGATTTCATTATATAGAAGGAGGATATACATATCTATGAATTCTTTTCTTTTTGATTATTTTTTTCAAATTTTTATGTTTATTCCGTTTTCTATGTTTAGGAACTAAGTTTATTTAGTGCCTAGGTAGGATGAACCCTAAGTTAGGATGGATAATATGAGATAAATTTTTATTTAATGCAATTTGATTCATTGATTCATTAAGATTCACTTATGTATTTGTATTATTGAATTAATATGTCTGGGATATTAGTTCAACATTTGATTTCATAAGTTTAATATTAAGAAATCATCTTATATGAATAGATCTACTATAATAGGAAGGGTATGGTTGCAAACCTAGAGATAGATCAACATAAATCCTCTAGATTAGGGTCAAACCTAAATAGAGAAATACATGAAATAGAGTAATGTGATATTAGGGTTTTAAGTAAAAAGAGGTTTCAATTAATCAATTGAGGATTAGTTGTTAATAGTCTTGAGAAAGATATTAAAATATTATGGTCCAATGATTGGTAATTGAATTGCATGATAAAGGGTTAGCACTTAAGATATTTTAAAGGGATTTATTACTTAGGTACTAGTTCTATATATCAAAATTTGTCTTGATTTATTATTATGTTAAGTTTTATTTTAATTTATTTTTAGATTAAATCTTCTTATTTGATAGTTAGATAACAAAAAAGTCATTACTAGTACTTGTAATCCTCATAGGATCGATCCTTACTTATTAGTGCTAGCTATAGCTACACCATGTACTTACAGTTTAAAACAATAAAATATACACATATCATAGGTCTTCTTTGTATACACCTTATCTTATAGTCATCAATAAGAGATAAGAAAGGCAACTTTGCTCTTTGTTGTTTACAACTAGGGCATTTTTAATCCTAGTTTCTATTTCAAACCAAGTTTTAGAAAGGAAATTGAAGTTAATAGGGGAATGCTGTTAACTATTACAATAATTGTTGCCCACGAGATGATACAAGATCTCATAAGCTTACAAAATGGAGGTTTATAAAGATGTTTGTGCCAATTTTAGGATGCTAATTGCTATTCATCAAAAAGACTAGCTTAATTTAGGTTTATATTTTTTCACTTTTATTACATTTTGAAAATTAATCATCACTTTGCTTATAATGTTACTTTTATTGTCTTAGAATTTCTAGGTGGGACCAATTCAAAACTAATGTTCTAGAATTACAAAGGTTTCCAATTCAAATTTTTAGTCAATGTATAAGTGCAACAGGGTGTGATAAGAATTGGAGCATATTTGAAATTCATCCATTCTAAGCAATCAAACAGATTGGAACAAAAAAAAATTGAATGACTTGGTCTTTGTTATAATTTGAAGCTTCAAGAAAGATATGTTATCAACTTATTATCATTATTAAGTTGAATAATAATTTCTTACAATTTTTTATTATTTTAATTTTATTTTTTACTAGGACTCTTAGTAAAATAAATAGTTTTGTAGATCTAATTTGCCTTGACCATACCAATTTTTTGGCATATTAGGTTTTTGAGGAACTGAGTTTGATAGATAAGAGTGACTTGGAAGATAATCATGGCTGAGAAAGTATTGACATGTCATTTGGTGCAATGAATTTAAATGAGGGTGAAGATGAGGCTCCTCTCAATTATAAGGATTTCATACCTAATGACAATTTGGATTAATGCAATTTGAGCAAATATTTTATTGAATGAAGTTCTAGGTTTTTCATTTCTTTTTCCTTTTAATTCTAATTGTATTTGATACATATATTAAGTTTTATATACGCAATATAAATATAATTGTAAATATTTTTGTTTTAGGTTTCACTTCTGGTTGGTTGTTTCCTCGATATAAACTTTTTTTGTAATAATTAGAGAGTCATAGAACTTTATTATTCACTTTATTTGATATTTTCATGTAATTATTATTTATTATATAATGAAATTATAACATTTTAAGTGCTTTTTATTATTCTTAATTTTATATTTTATGATAATTAAAAATATTATTAGAAACAAATAGAATGTTGTTATTTCAATTTTCCATTATTATAATTTTTAGAGATATAATTATATGGGTTGGATTTGGGCTAGTATAAATGGATTTCAGTGTCTTAAGATGACAAAATAAAAAAACATATGGGCCACTTATTTCTTTAGTTTTGAGCTATAAGTTTAGAGTTGCATGCAGAGACCTATTGCTATATATATATATATATTACACATTAGATAATGTGATTAATTAAATAAATAATTTACTTAAAAACGAGTTTCTAAACTTATATGCATTATGAATTTGAATGAATATTATAACACTTAGAAATAAGTTTCTAAACATGTTATAAATTACAATTACTAAGATTGATTAATTCAATCATATTAATAAGTA
>JAOQMS010043801.1:0-11243 GCA_027563885.1 Erythroxylum longipes
TACACACTCAAGCCTATTTTTCAAAAATCCCATTTATTCACAATTATACCGGGAAATGTCATGAATGCATGTACAAAAAATTTTCATGTGCAAAAATCACTGTTCACAATTGCATGAGCATAAGATGTGTTTTCCTAATTTCTCACGTGTACCTGTTTCTATAATTTAACCCGTTATACGGAAACGGGATGTTACATAGAGAGTCTAAAAGAGAGAGCACTCACGTGATTCAATCCCAGAAAAACCTAGAGAGAAGTCGAGAGATTGAGGAAGGAGACAAAGGAAGAGAGACACGGAGAATAGCTTGACGCAATGTATTTCCCGGAACAGGTGGTTTCCTGCTGTCACTGACTCCACATCTCCGTTCTCGACATATTTTCCATTTATTTTAGTTTTATTCATGTATAGAATTCAAATAGGTGTTGAGAATGTATTGTGTTGAATGTTGAGAATATGTCTATACTCACCTTTGGGTTTTTAGTTCTTGAGATTAATAAAGTTTATTTGATTGTGTTTTCTTTCGATTTAATTGTGATTCAATTTCTTTTTTAATTACTGGGCAATAAACTAAGAGGGTGAGTAGAGAGAACATATTCAGTTTGGGCTAATAAGAGTTAGGTGAATTGATAGGTTAAGAATTGAATCAAATTGGTGGAGTTGTGTAACGAGAAATCGAGTATAGATTCCTGGCAGGTTAATAGATAATTTAGAACTAATTTAGGTTTTGGGTCATTCGTGAATCGAGAGATCATGATTCCATAATTTAAACTAGGGATCATCAATTAGGGTTAAGAATTATAACTCGAGAAAGAGTAATTCACCTTAGGACTATCTAAACTTGTTAAGTCAAGAATTACATAATTGACTAGATTTTCGTTAACTTCAAATTAAATCCCCATTTCTCTCACTCAGTAGTTTCTAGGTAGGTTTGGTATTGGTTTTGTGTGAGTTGTTATCTTATTTAGATTTCTGAAACTCAATTCATGAATTAATTGTTGATTGATTTATTTTCTGCATTAGTTTACTTACTTTAAATTATTGCAATTTTAGTACAACCTTAAATTTTAGGACTAGAATAGGCTTCCTTGTGGGATCCATACCTTAGGTACTACATAAATGACCCGTGCATTTGTGGAATTTACCAAGGTTATAAATAGTAAAACTTAGCGCGTGTAACCTTGCGACCAAGGAGCCGTAAAGATCGACAAAGTTTAGTAATAAAGAGTTATCCAATATCACAAAACACGAACGAGAGTTAAGAAGAGCGAAGCATCAAGATATTATATAAAGAAATATGGCTGAAGAAGGAGAGCAAGGAAGAAATGAGAGGACACTGATGGAGTTCATGAGGTCGGGATTCAATCCTCAAGGAGTTGCGAGGCCAGCAATTCAAGCTAACAATTTCGATATCAAGCCAGCACTCCTCAACATACTTCAAAATAGTATGCAATTTTATGGGTTGTCCATTGAAGATCCAAATGCCCATATTGTAAATTTTTTAGAGATCCACGACACTTTTCAATTTAATGGGATGTCTGACGATTAGGTGAAGGCATGGTACAATTTTTACATTCAGGGCAGATCACTACTTGGGAGCAACTAGCCCAAGCATTCCTCACAAAATATTTTCCATTGACCAAGATGACAATGATCATAAAGGAGATCACGAATTTTTAGCAGAGTGATGGGGAGTCTGTATATGAATCCTGGGAGAGATTTCAAGAATTACAGAGAAGCTGTCCCCACCATAACCTTTTGAGGGAGTTCCTACTACAGATGTTCTACAATGGTGTAAATCAGAGCATGAGAAGAACTATAGATGCAAGTGCTAGAGGTTCCTTAATAAGGAAGACTATTAATGTAGCTTATAACCTTCTTGAAGAATTAGCGAGCAACAGTTGCATGTGGTCTAGCGAGAGGAGTAGACAGGGGAAAAAGGAGTAAAAAGGTATGATTTTGATTGACTCTTTTATAGCTTTGTAGGAGCAGATCACCACCCTTACCAAGCAATTGAGTAATATGCAAGGAGTCTCTTTATCTATGGAAAAAACGATGCAAGTACAAAGTGAGCTATATGGGTAGAACAACCATGGCTTAGCTAAATGTTTCTTGTTAGGAGCTAGTGGTACAAAACAGGTAAATTACTTAGGCTAGACACAAAGAGGTAATAATCCTTACTCGAATAATTATAATTCGGGGTGTAAACACGACCTAAAATTTTCTTGGAATACTAACAATACAGGTGGCCAAGCGAAATCTCAAGGAAGTCCTGGATTTCAGCAAGATCAAATTGGATCTATGGAGAGTATAATGGGCAAAGTGATGGATG
Source organism: Erythroxylum longipes (assembly GCA_027563885.1). Lineage (NCBI taxonomy): Eukaryota > Viridiplantae > Streptophyta > Magnoliopsida > Malpighiales > Erythroxylaceae > Erythroxylum > Erythroxylum longipes. The sequence goes on from JAOQMS010043801.1 coordinate 2,330, forward strand.
TGTTGCGATGCAAATTGGCAACTCAAGAAGATAATCAGAAGAGGATGTTTTCTAGCTAGGAGGAAAGTCAGAAGAGGATGGAAGCAAGTTTGATCAAATTGTGAAGAACCATACTTCATCTGTCTACAAGTTGGAGGTTCAGGTAGGTCATCTTGCTAATGCTTTATCTTCTAAAAGTGCAGGTAGTCTACCGAGCAATACTGAGGGTAACCCAAAGGAACATATCATGGCCATTACTCAGACCCAAGAAAAGAAAAGTGAACATGTGAAAGAAGATGGATACAAGAGAGAAGGACAAGTAATTATTGAATTCCTTTTAAGTGAACTCATGATTGAGCAAATCAAGGAGTCTCGACCTGAAATTCCATACCCTATTTTTGCTCAGTGGAAGTCAATGTCAAGTAGGGCAACGAGGAATTTTAAGGAGGTAGAATCAAGCAAGGTTGAGGACATAACGTCATAACTAGCTAAAGGAAACAGTCAAGAAGAAGGTGAAAGAGCACATAGTGGAAGGAACAACTAACATAGCATAGAAGAAAGAGGACCCAAGGGATTTTTACATTCCCTGCAGTATCAATGAAGTTAACATAGATAAGGCATTTGTGGATTTGGGAGCAAGTATCAATATGATTCCTTACAAATTTAGCCAGAAGTTGGGGTTAGGAGAGTTAGAACCTACAAAGATGTAAATAAAAATGACAGACATAACAGTTCATCAACCGAAGGGGATTATTGGGAACGTGCCAGTACAAATTTATAAAGTTATCTTTCCCATAGATTGCTACGTATTCGATATTGGAGAAGATGTGGAAACCCTTTCTATAGTCCTTAGGTGACCGTTCTTGGCCACTTCTCTCTTAATAATTAACGTTGATGGGGGTGAATTAACTCTGAGGGCAGGAAAGCAGCAAATAACCTTCAAGGTATCAAAGAAAGACAACAGTTCTCTGCTACTTCCAACTGATATGAAGGAAAACCAAACCTTGAGGACGGTGGGAAGATATTGAGGATCCTAGAAATGCATTCAGAAAGAAACAATCATGTAGAAGGAGGCGAATGAAGGAGAATCACAATGAAGGTTGAATCCATAAAAGGGTAGCTTGTGTGCAGATTTTGAGATCAGTGATTGTACCACCACTGCACCATTCATTTGAAACACCTTAAGTGCAAGGAGAGCATTGAGCAACTGATGTTAAAAGAAGGGCTGCATGGGAGGCAACCTATGGAATTTTATTTTCTTTTAGTTGTCTTTGTCTACTTATTTCTTTTATTTATTTAATTATGATTATTTTGATTTGAGATTGTTTGGTGTTTATTTAGATTTTTGTTTGAGTATTAACTTGTTATATCTTTGCATTTCTTGTAGCTTAGATGGTTTGGACATGTTTGTAGGTTGCGTGAATGTTGAGAATGCATGCTAATCTTAGAAGAGAGTTTAGAAGTGGAAAATTAGAGTAACCCATGACCGTGGGAATTGGTAAGTTTCCTACGATCGTTGGAAGGTTTTCCAAAAAGTTTTTGGAGACTTAACACACGATCGTGAGAAAGAGGGTGATTCCCATGACTGTGGGAAGACTCTCTAGAAATTTTCTGGAGAGTTAACCCATGATTAACCCATGATCGTGGGAATGATAGGGATTCCCACAATCGTAGGAAGCCCTATACGAAAACTTTTAAATTTCCCCCTTTCTTTCTTTCTTCTTCATTCTTCAAATTTTAACATTCTCTCTCTCTTAAAGCACAAAAACCCACTCTTTCACTCTCTCAAATCCTTCATCTTCCACTAAACTCTTGGTATTTTCTTCACTTCTTCCATTAATCTTTCAATCCTTTACACTTATTTTACATTAATCATTCAAGAATCCAAGTATTTGGCAATATTTTCTCCCTTTCTCTCTAAAAAACATGCTTACCTTACTCTTCCTTATTTTTGTAGGTTTTAATCATCCAATGACTCCAAAGAAGCAAGTCGCGTGAAAACCAACCGTTGAACTACACCTTCAAGTCTTCGGAGAAGGTAAAATAGATATGACAGTCACTTTTTGTGCCCCATTCCCTATTTATTCGAAAGATGAAGATATGCTCTTTTGAGACTTTAAAGATAGATATTTAATGCCTCCTAGATACTTTGATTTTAAACTGCTAGAAAATCTAGTATTAAGGCAAAAAATTGAGTGATTATCTGCGAATATTGGTTGGAGTAGGTAATTTGTTGTGATGTGCTGATTTATCCTATGATGACTGTCGAATTTTTCACCACTGTGCACTATAATACTAAAATGGATCTATTCTAGTTTAGGATAGGTGGCCATGTTTATAAACTTGATTATTTTATCATTCGTGCACTTTTCGATTTATCAAACACTAAAATTTTGTATGATCACGATGACTTTTATGTGGATTATTAGTAGAAAATTCTAACAGGTGAAACTAATTTTAACTCTAGGAATGCACCAAATACTTTAATTCATAGCACTGAGTATTTACTTCATAAATTTATGTGCTTAATGATTTTTAGCAAAACTGAAAGTAATAAATGCTCAGCTAAGGAACTTTTCTTCCTTTGGTGCATGGATCGAAAAATCAAAATAAGTACTTATTATCACATTTTTCGATCCATTGTGAGTTGTGTCAATAAGAAGAGCTCTTATTTTGGTATGTCATACATTGTTACTGCTTTGTCTTTATTTTACAACCTTGATGTGGATAGTGTGTATATAGCTAGGTATGATGTTTTTGATGTTCCTTATTTGAGACGTTTTGAAATTAAGGAGTCCCATTCTATGGAGCTCCGAAATCGTCAGACGCGTACAACCATTAAGAATAGGAAGGGAAAAGATGTAGCCACTTCCTACCCATCCACATCTTAGGTGCCCCTGAAGCCACAAGAAGAAGCAGTGGAAGAGGAATCATTTGTAGCAATAGAGGTCGATAGATTCCAACAAATCCTTGACCAGATGGACTCTAACCATCAACAAATGACGTTGCAAATTAATGAGCTCAGCACCTGGATGAGATAAGTGCACAAGGAGCAACAGTACATGAAGAAGAAATTCCTCAAATTCTTCTAGAGGAATAATTTTAAAGTTCCTTCTCCAACACCTTCTCCACCATAATCTCCACCAGCCCTCTTACTTTAAAATTTTTACATTATTTTATTTCTTTTGTTTGGTTTGATGTCTTTTGTTTGGTTTGATGTCATTTCACCTTATTTTATGGTTGCCTTGTCTTATTGAGGATAATGTGTTCTTTAAGTATGGGGAGGTGACACTTGCTTTGTCAATTGCATTGTTTTAGTCACTGTTTGCATTTTGTTAAATATGATGCATGCTTTAGGTATATTATGTTATTTTGTGTTAAGCAATGGAACCACACTCAAAAGAATGATTTTGATTTAATTTGTTTTCTTTCATTTTTTCTCTTCTAGCATTTGTATGATGGAATATTTGATTATTAGGGATGTTATGGACATCATGATTGGCTAATTTAATTGTAGAGATTACTTTTAAACTTCTTGTTAAACTCTTATTTTGTTGATTTGAATGATAGATGTTTTGATGAATTTTGAATAAATTTAGATACCTTACAATACATTGAGAGATTGAGTTGGTTTATTTGTGTAGAGTTGTACAATGAGAGTTGACACTCTATAGACTTACATTCATCAAGTCAATCGATTAGTTAGAAGAGAGATCTCAGTTAATTTAATTGATCACCTATATGATAGTTTAATAACTAGTTGAATTGGTGGATTGGTTTTATAGATTAAGAAATTGCTTAATCCTCTCCATTTAATTTGGATAGGGACAATTGGTTACACCTTGAGGTAGGGTAGTGAATACATTAGGACATCTTAGGTGAAACACAATTTAATTAACGAAATAGAAGGGAAACAAGACAGGGAAAGAGTGATCTCTAGTTGTGAAAATCTTGAATTCCAAGTTTATGCATTTTTGAGTTGTCAATTGAGTTTTGTTGGTTGTTTAATTTAATTTAATTTTCCTGTTTAATTCTATAGAAAATTTGGTTCTTAAACAAAGATTAATCTGAATTAAATGGTGCCTAAGCACAATCCTTGTGGGATCGATATATGCTTATTACTACAAGTCACGACCCGTATACTTGCAGTTTTGAGTGTAAAACTAGGAGTTGTTTTCCAATAAATAAAGATCAATCATATACTTAGTTTTTTAGCTCAAAAACTCCTCAAATCATCAAGTAAACCTAACTCCTCCAAGTTTACACGATCATCACCATATTCAAGAACAATAGGGGAATAGAAATGGGTTTCATCAATAAAGTAAAGACAACGAAATATTCGGAGTAGCAAAGTAAAGGATGTTAGCAAAAACTCAATGTTGATTGTTAGGTGAGAGTGTCGTGAGTTGAGAGAAGAAGAAAAATGAAGCATGTAGCAAAAATTAAGAGGTGAAAGATGGTTTTTAATATATATGGGTGTCGTGAATTGCAAGTGTATGGCAAGTGTTATGATAGTTGTCATAACACTTGTCAATTAAAGAACCAATCTAGATTTCTTTTACTTATGGTACCATATGTCTCTTAATAATTAGTCCATTTATCTCTCCATCTCTAAGCCATTTGTCGCTCAATGATCTAAGCCATTGTCACTTATTTCTACCATGTGTCAATTATTACTACTACCATGTATAAATTTGTCTTGCCATTTGACATTTTTCCTAGTCCAAAAATATACATAAATTCATAAATCTCCAAAATTTAACAAATAAATTCCAAATTAATAATTGATAATCATTAGATCAAAATTTAAGACATAATAGTACCCAATTATATCATAACCAATTTAAAATTTTCATACCCCAAATATGTCAATTGAATACACAACCAATCTTTGCAACGTGTATAAAATCATAATTCTTGTGTGTATGATAATGATATACATGTGAATGCAATGTACCTCATAATTTCTTAATGAAATTTCTTATGTACAATCGTTTAGGGTCTAGTATGGAAAAATGGGTTATTACACATAACTATGATGAATGCGAAAATTCAAGCATTCATAATATAAACCAAACAAAGTATAATCAATTAGAAGGAAAAACTCATAAAAATAGTTGATAACAATACATTGAAACTATAAGGAATGATCCTTATAAACAATAGTTACCTCTATGCATCATATTAAAACCACCCATTCCATACAACTTTAGGAGGAAAGACTAATCATGAATAACTCTGCAAAACAAATGCATTTTCTCCTTGATAATTTGATTTAAACATTTTTTTCTTCTCTTTCTTTCTTTCTTTCTATTCAACAAAAATTAAAAGAAGCTACATCAACATTGGAACTTATTGATAAGATTTAAAATGACATTTTGATAATTATAACCAATCCACATATATCCACACCCCTGTATTTATACTTTTGTGCATCTAGAATCATCAATAATTAATAAATGCTCCACTAGCTTTGAGGCTTGGGTAAGACATTTAGTTAGGTTTAAGGCATGTAATGTGGTGAGCTTAAAAAGAAAAGACAAATAAAGCTGAAGGGGGCTTATCAAAAGGAAAAATAATCAATAGGTTGGCTATTTGGCTAATGTAGCTTATGAAAGAAAAAATGCCTATATCATTTCCATATTAGTGCATATCGTAAAAATGTGGTCTTGAATAGAAAATCAAAACAAAATTAGGATGTACTTGTCATGAAGGTCATATATAAAAAAAGACAATGAGACTAATATGGATGTGATAGTCTATAAAGGCTTAAAATCTTACTGGCTTATGTCTACCACTAGTCATTATTCTTCTAAAGATAATCTATATTGATCAATCACAAGAGTAAAGGTACATGTTTAAGTTTCCATGAATTTCTCTAGTCAATTCACTCTCTAATTACGACTATATAGTCTTAAAAGAAATAAAAAGAGAAAATGTTTGTTTGTTTGTTTAATTTTTAAAACACCTAAGAAACACAGATAAGTAACAAATAAGCTTAAAAAAGTGCGTGAAATATAAGATCCCCACCTCCAAATTTAAAACTTACATTGTATCCAATGTAACATCAAATGTATGAAATGGAGCATTTAACATAAACATCAAATGCGAGAATGTAAATGAAAAGAAATAAACTTCCCTTAGGTTGCCTCCCAAGCAGTGCCTTTGTTTCATGTCATTGGCTCGATTTAAGTTTCGCTCAATCTTCATAATGAGGGTTTTCTAACCATATCACTTCAATATTTTCCGCTTGGAGTGTCACTCTGGTCTTTTGACATGAATACAAACATTTTTTCATGAATGCCATCGATTACTCAACTATATCATAACTTTAAAGGAGCTACCAACTATATTCCTAACCCAATTTTCTTAAAGAGGGATAGTGGAACATAAATTTTTATTAAAAATAGATTTTGTCACAATTTCTTAGCCGACCTCATTTCTTCTTAGTCAGTCACTCTCATGAAAGGGTACTAATAATTCTAACCAATTTAATTGAATGTGATTATAAATGTATACAAACAAATGTCATAAAATGAAAGAATAAGTGCCATATTCTAATTAACATGAATATTCATCCCAAATATACTTAAACACAAAATTCACAAGTTACTATGTCATTACTATTTAAATGACCATATTCAAAGTAAGCTAATTCCATTCAATTCATACCGTTGACACAGTCACAAAATGTATACATCATGTAACCAAATGTTCACACAATGTTAACCTAATCAAAGCTAACACAATTCAAATGCCAATTCACACACAAATGATATGCCAATGCATAAACGGCGCCAAAAGTTTGTTTATAGTTTTATCTACAAACTTTAATATTGCAAGTATATGGATCGTAACTTGTACTGTAAAAGTTATCATTCCCATGAGGATTAATTAGTTACCCAACAACTTGAATGCACTTTGTATAAAGTAATGAAGATTGATTGAATTGAAGTAAATTAACAGAAATTGAAATAAAATAATAAAACAAAGAAATTAATTAAGTGAATAATTGAGCCAACAATAAGAATAACATTAATCGTTGATGGAGACTTCCCTTTATCTTGTTGATTTAATTTATGCTTAATTTTAGATATCTTAAGGTTTTAATTACCCTCTCTTAAGATCTAATCAAGTAATCCTAATTGACATCGATAATAATAGAATTGTAACCTCTTGGTTCATAAAACTAATTTTAACTATTCAATTAGTTTTGAAGCAATCCTAAGGATAATTAATTCATAGTTAAGATCTCTATTCAATTATATATTATTTTGATATTTTCAGGTTTATTAAGCTACCAATTCTTGTTTCACACCTTAATATATGACTTGATTCAGTCTCTCGATTTATTACTTAGTATGATAAATATTACAAAGTATTGATATAACTATTGAATTCAACAAGAATAAAGTTTAACAAAACAGATCAAGAATAATCCGTAATATGGGTTTAGAAACCCATAATCATGTTCAGCATCCTAATAATCCAAATCCAAATCCAAGATAATGGAATATATGAAGAGAAATGAAAGAAAAACAATTTTGTGTTTTGATCGAGAAATCTAGAAAATCTAGAGTTACTTTTGATGCTTCCACTTTGATCGCTTTAATTCTAATGTGCAGTATTAGTTTTTGGTGCTTTTCTTTTCCTTAAATACTTCTCAAGGTTGCTATGGTTATTTTTAGGGTTTTCCACTTAATTTGGTCCCAAAATAGCCCTAAAACATCAAGAATGCAAAAATTTTATATGTTGGAAAACACCTAGCCATTATCATGGCATGCCTGGTTTATGCCCTATGTCACGATAGTGGCATTATGTATGGTCATGACTTCTTCCCTTCTCTAAATTCATCATCTTTTCTTTAATTTCCTATTTCCACTCACTAACAAATATATCAAATACCCCCTGAAACATAAAATTATGATTAGTTCTTGCTTTAAACTAATAAAAAATTAAAATAGTTAACAGTAACATAATTTTAAGCCCTAATCATATGATTATTGTCAGACCCCGTTATCGGAGTCTGACTCCTGCTTGCTCTGATACCACATCTGTCAGACCCCGGGTTTGAAGTCCAACTCGCATGCAGAATATCTTACTACGTAAGTTATCTCCCAAAGAGAAAACCTTGACCCTTATCGGATTATCTTCTCAAACTCCCCTTTTAAAGTCTCAGCTCAGCTCTTAGAATAGTTGACTAGTCCATTCCTACCTTTCAACTTGAATTCCTCAATGATCAGCGTGGGTGAGTCCTCACTTTACACATATACTTACTTTGGGGTTATTAGTATAACTTCTCCTATAAACATCCAAACTCGGGTTTCTTTGGATAAATAGAAAGAGGACTTTAAGAACTACAATATTTATGAAGACCTCGAAGACCAACTTTATCTTCTGAAGGGTCAAAAATGGGATAGAAGATACGCGGTGAACAGTGACCCAGACTATAACGTGAACAATGTCACAGACGATATTTTACAATTACCCTAACTTTCTCTAGAGGGATCGGATCAAGGTATTCTTTATACGGTTTGAAAGAGAATTTCAAGGTCTACAACTTCCATGAAGACCTCAAAGGTCAATTCTATCTTCTGAAGGGTCAACATGGCACAGAAGATATGCGTGAACAGTAACCTAGACGATAGCGTGAACAGTGTCATAGATGAAGTCTGGGAAACACAGACGATATTTTACAAATGTCATAACTTTCTCTAAAGGGATCGGTTCAGGGTATTCTTTATATGGTTTGAAAGAGAATTTCAAGGACTACAACTTCTATGAAGACCTCAAAGGTCAATTCTATCTTCTAAGGGGTCAACAATGGGACAGAAGATACGTGGTGAACAGTAACACAAAAGATGCACTTCAACTCAAGTAACTTCTTAACTCCTTCTTATAATCCTTGGCCTATAATCTATCCTCTGTGTTCTAT
>JAOQMS010043802.1:0-11241 GCA_027563885.1 Erythroxylum longipes
ATTCTCATTATGTTGATTTAACTAAAATGGCATAACAGATAGTCTCAACTATCTAACTATGTATTCTTGCCACTTATGTTAACCGTAAGTCTCCTTTGATCCAACATATACAAACTATTTGTGTAAACTTGGATTAGCCACCTTGATTTAACAATCTATTCCTTCTCATGCTTTAAATATTATAGTAATGTTGAATATGAATTTAATATCAAATACTCATGAGCATGAACTAGAAATACATATAATATTTATCATATCACATATAGGTAAGAAAATTCATGCAATAAGATATAAATGTAAGAAAAGTAAGTAATAGGTTATATGTCAGACTACTAAATAAGATCATGACTTTAATCAAATATTTGGTTACTCCTACAATTTTATTTGAAATAATAGCTCTCATTACTATTCAGAAAGATTATTTTAATCTTGCTAGTAGGATAGGATCCCGTTTAAATTTAGTTGACCTTGAGTCACTTAACAAACCAACTAAACTCAAATTAGGTAGATAACATGCCTATCAATCATAACTCATGTGACTCTTAGATCAATTAGGTGATAACTTTTACCAAAACATATCTTATATATTATTGCTAACTTGACCTCTAAATTTATATGATCATGAGTCACTCATCCAAATCATTAGAATTTAGTTAAATAGGACCTATTAATTTAAGATAAAATGTATTCAGGTTAAAGTTGCCTTCAGTCACCCAATAAGTCTTACAATAAACAGAAACATGGTTGTATACTTAAATAATGGAAGGCAACATTCAAGTTCTCAACGTGTAAACATTTTAACTAGGAATTTAATTTTAAATAGTCATATCAAACACAAAATTGCATGCAAAATATCATAAATATAAAACATAAAATTTAACATGCATCCAATATATATATATTAAACATATAAGTCAAGTATGCAACTTATGCACTCATAATCAAATTATATGTATAAAATATCAAGATTTTTTAATTCTAGTTATTAATCTTCATAATCTAAAATAATAGTTCCAACTCAGTATATCATTAAATTAGATTAAACTCCATTTAAATTATGCTTGATTATAGGTTATTCTTAAACATGATTACACTTAATCCAAGAACCAAACAAGCCCAAATTTAGGTTTGGAATACATTATTCTAATACCTAAACACTCCATATTCAAGGCCTAGGATACCCTTATCGTTGTTGCCAAACAACTTTATTCTAATCCTACAATAAGTTTATTCTTATTACCAAACACAACCTATCTTAAACTTGTGTCCAAACATCCCTCTTTTTCTCAATTGAGGAAACCCTAGCCACCGTATGTTACAAACCTTAGTAACCACTATTCAGCCTCCATCAGTCACCCTTCCTACTGTTGTCCTACATCTACCGCCGACATTCTTCTCCTCTAGTTTTACACCACAAACAGCTTCTCATCATTTATTATCCCGAGGCGTCTCCTGTGATGCTGTTATTGATGCAGCTCAATGCTATTTGCGTTTGTTAAATCTATAGCTCACATTTGTTGTCTCGAGATGGCTCCTCTACCCACTACTAGTTTTGCCTAACATTGAGATATTTCTTCTTCATGCAGTTATCTTCCATCCACAGCTGTTGTACTTATTCAACATAGGTTGCAAGCAGCAGGTGTTGTCATGCCTCTACACAAAAAACGCTTCCACATGCATTTTCTCTATAGGCAATAGACCAGTCATACCACTCCTAATGTAAAACAATCATCTTATTCCATAAACCCAACAATAGCATACATCCCATAATTCAACCAGACCATGAAACAAGATAGATCAAAAATTAAAGTGGGTGTTTGAATATTTTCTAATAAGAATACTAGAAAAAAAATATGGGTTTAAAGCATAAGCTGAACTTTTCATATTAGAGTTTGTCTAACAATTCCAATTTTGGTAATTGAAGTAACCTTGGGTTTCACAAACTTTCAATATAAAGCTTTCATATTTAAACAAATATAATTTGTTTTAGTGAATTGGGGTTTACGAGGGATTTAATATGAACAATTCATATTATTAGTTAAATCTAATTTGATCTTAAGATTTGGGTTTGCAACTTTTGTATAATCAATTTTATAATTATTCAATAACAATCAAACAATTTTAATCAAAACATACAATTAAAAGTTAGCTCTGATACCACTGTCGAGAAATCATAGTAGAATTGTGTCTCTTGCACGATGAAATAATTACGAAACTTTTCATATTTGATTTTCTACAAGTAAAAATCATTTAAAATTCTATAAAATAATTAACACATAAATTACAATAAAGAATTAATCATAATTCGTACTTTATTTTTAAGCTTAATCATTTTCTTGTTATGTCCCCCATATTGTTTCTAAAATCGGCTTATCTCAACTATCGTAATCGCACAAGTATCCAGCCTCTAACGATATCCACATAATGTGTTGAGAAAATTCTATAACTATTATAGAGAGGGTTAGGCAAGGATTGCTAACTCCCTTAGACATTAATTTCAACTTTTAATTATACCAATTATGCCCAAATAAGATTCAATATCTCATATTAATCCTTATTTATTAAGTATATATGATATTTAATTGTAAAGTTTCTCAAAATTTATAATCAAGTTCAACTTGATTAAAACACTTTTCTCTCTTCAACATGTTCTTTGTGTGTGACTCATTAGGTTTCCAAATATGTTGCCAATGGATATAAATTATAACTATAGATTATATTTAGGATTAAATAAATTAAACTCCTTTAATTTATCTTTAATTCTTTAATTAAACAATTTATATCCATATATCAAGGTTGATGTCTAGTAAAACATCTTGACCATCCAAATTTTTAGAAATGCCAAAGTGATTTTGACTAACCTTTCTGTGCTTATCTTTTTATATAATTCAATCATAGAGCATGGAATTAATGTCTACTCTATTTCAGTCCAATCATGTTAGTTCTTCACCATTAGTAATTGATTCTATTAATGACATTTGTAAATTATTTACAAAGCATCATTCCACCTTAGTCAAGGATTTCCTAAATCAATAATAATCGAAAATGACAAAACATTCTCCTTAAGGGAGCTAGCACTCCTTGTCTAACCCTCTCTATAGACTTTATAATATACATCTGAATATGTATAAGATAAAGAATGTCTTTTAATAATTAAGTCATTAAACTACAACAATCAATTGATTTTCGGGCATAAACTAACATTGTCCTCACTCATCACACCATCGCTACCCCTCTCTAACTCAACCATATTCTTTCTCCTTTTATTTTTTTATTCAAATTCATTAGCATTAGTGAAATCATTGTTTTTAGGCATTATTTTTTTACCTAGTGCATACTGATGTTTACCAAAAGTGATCGTTATATCTCATAACTATTAAAACTTACAAAGTAAAGGAAAGTGAGAAAACATATTAACGCAACATCTCTATACATTCCTTTATAGCACTCACTATCCTATTCTTCCGATCTTCTTGAATTTCATTAAAAATTCAATGAGTGGTGACCTTGGGTCATTAGGTGGGTCATGGAACGTGACCATGTTGTAATATGTACCTACTTAATTTTATTGCAAGCATTACCAATCTCACTATAATAAGAATCGACTTGCATTAATGCTTATTACAATAATAAGAAGAAAGCTTGAATTGTGATCAAAGGTGCTACTTGTAGTGTCAATTTATCACATATTTAAACCAAAATAGTGATCAACTTCTATTAAGGGAACCTTATATGGAATTTAACTTCATCTGCATTCTCTTCCAATATCTCCTCAATCGTCTAATATTAAATCGCATTTCCTCCACAACTAATCTAACTAATACTTTTCGAAACACAATAGATAAAACTTTAACTACCATTCCCATATATAATTAGATGTAGTAAATTAGTCTTATGTTTTTGAAACTAAGATAAATCTCACTTATGTCTAGGAAAAACAAGTAAACACTAATGTTTTCATTCCTGTCATCCTCAGGATGTTTTATATTTTTGTTACGGTATACAATTATCTTATTGCAGTGGACGCTTTAGTATTAATGGTATTGCACATCAAACTACTGCACATAATTGTAGTGAAAGAATAGCTATAGTTGTTCGATATAGGGACTATAGCTATTCAATATACAGGCTTTTATAAAGCAAACACACGCAAGAGAAGAGTGAATTATGTGTAACAAAAAATTCAAGATACTTTCAAATCAATAAGATCCTGCTTAAACAAAAAAACAATTTATAAATAGAAAGATCCTATAAACTTTCAAAAGGATCCTGTTAACGCTCAAAATGATAAGAGCCTATTTAATCGATAGGAGCCTGCTAGTGCTAAAAAAAGGAGCCTATTTAATCAATAGGAGTCTGCTATCATCAAAAAGAAAGGAGTTTGTTATTCGATAAAACCTCTTACGATATAAAAACAGAAGGAGCTTATTGAAAATACAAACTTATAATGCAAAAAATTTAAAGTAAGGAGGAGAGAGAAGATGACACAGTAGATTTATACTAGTTTGGCATGTAACGAAGTCTACATCCAATCTCCAAGTATCTAACTTAAGTTTTTCACTATAAAAACCAAGAATTAATTTGACGAGTCTTTTCAAGCTTACAAGTGTATATTTTTTAAGGTTTTTAACCTTCTACAGTAACAGTATTTTGCTAGCCTCTATAAGCTCTCAACAAAAATTGTATGAAAGATTTTACAGTCTCTCTTAATGTAGTGATTTCACTTTCTAAAGCACAAAGAGTTTGATATGAATTTTAAGAATATTAATGCTCTAAGATATTTCATAAGTCTCGTGTCTGTATCTCTCGCAAATGTAGTGCCTGTTCCTTAAGTAGACATTTTATTCAACTAGTTGTTGCTTAATATTCAATATTATCTCTACTAAAATCTTCAATATTTCGACGTTAAGAAGAACGTTTTGTCAAGGCTTTTGAAGTTGATTATTCAAATTAGTAAGATCATTCTAAATGTTAAGAACCATTTCTAAAAAGGTAAGTTTATAAAGAAGGTTCCTACAAGAAAGAAAGCAATTATTCCATGATTTTATTTCATTTTAAGAATTATATGGTTTCCTATAAAAGGAAATAAATCTAATTTGAATTTTGAAATATTAGACAGTTATCATAAAAATAGTTAAGCATAAACCTTAAGTTAACAATCTCCCCTTTTTTTATGATGACAAACAATAATAGATATATTTTCAAATTTCAAATAATAATAAAGGTTGATATATTTTCAAAATTAAAATAATAATAAAAGGTTTCGAAAGATACCTGTAAACTTTACTCGCAGTTATAATTAGAAGTAGCCTGACTTCTAAAAACATTTCAGCAAAATATATCAATAGTAGCAAATATGTCATCGAGGAAATATTGAAAATATATCACAGATGTAGAGTAAATATATCATCAACTACAAACTATACTATTTCTCCCCCTTTTTCATTATTAAAAAAATAGAGGGAAAGAGTAATTAATGCATCAAATAAAATCATGTCATAAAAAATTAAGAAACAAAGTTATTATGAGGATTCAAAATTCTTTCTAAGCAATATCTGCATATCAATGATCTGATTTTATATATTGTCTATTTAGCTGCGTATTTGATCTTAATTGGCTTGAATTTCCCTTACCTGTTGCTAAAGAGTTGCACTATTTGCATCTTGAGGAGGAACATTAGCTTATTGTTCTGGAGTAGGTTCTAAACTTTTTGATACTCTTTCATATTTCTTTTCTACCTAAACGCCATTTTGCTATTTGTATCCAAATTGGTAAGGAATGGAAGGGTGAAACTGAGTCGGTACATACCAATTTAGATTTGCAAAAGACACTCCATAATGGGTGAAAATCTTAGTGAGCATCATTCCATAAGGCAGACAACTAGTGGTATTCTTATGATTCCCCTTATCTACCATAAACCTTAAGACCATTGATGAAAGATTCATTTTGTTCCCTTTTACTAAATTATACACTACATGAGTGTCCAGTAAGCTTTACCTTTGAACTGAGCTACTCTTGGGAAAAATTGAAGTAGCCAATAATGATGCAAGGCATTATGGTAGTAAGTCTACTTGACTGCTCTAAGGTCTCCCACCTTGGGTGTTCTTAGCATGAAGATAGATGGATTTGACAACTTCTACTAGCTCCAGATCATCAACATCGCACTTATGACAAGGAAAATTAGTTCTCCCTATAGGAGCTACGTCCAATATGTCTCCTAAGATTTCTTCATAAATTAAAATTTCAAATCATGCACCTATGACACAATGGCTAGATTTCCATCAATTTCTTCTTTTCTCATGTCTGGTAGAATGTCCTGACTAACTCATCACATGCGGTCTCATTTAATTTTATAAAATTTTCCCAACCAATGGCAATAAAGTAAGGAAAGATAGGTATACCTATGTCATCAAAAAGGAAAGATTGGTATACTTATGTCATCAAAAAGGAAAGATAGGTATACCTATGTCAAGATCCGCCCAGTAACCACCTTTCTTTTCTTGAACTGCATTTTATAGCAGACTTTAGCTTCCATTGATTGATACTTTTTGGTGGTATTGATGTCTTTACTTTATGTGTAGCTATCTTTATCTTCTTTACCCTTTTTTCTTCAGGAATCATCTCTTCATGAAACAACTTATTTCTATCAATGATATCCTTAATATCATCTTCAGTCACAAGCGTTTTGCCTTTCTTTATTTCTTCCCTTTTTCTTGTTATGGATTCTTCTTCTTCTTTCTTTTTAGCATCAATGGCTTCTTTTTATTTGGAAATTTTATTAGCTTGCTTTGCTAAGAATTCCTCTGGTCCTTAGTCATCTAATCAACAAAGCAGGTTCTTCATCTGAATCATTTTCATCTTTAATACAATGCACTTCAGAAACTTTCTTATCTTTAAGACTGTGTTTAGGAAGTGTGGAAGTTTTAGAGTAGGAATGGTTATGGATAGAATGGGAGTTACTTAGGGTTTAGAGGAGATAGGTTCAGTAACATGAACTTCACCATGACTATCATTAGAAGTTGGGGTTTGCTTTATCTTTTTTGTTTGGTTCGTGTCATTGTAAGAGCGATGAGTGAGGTTTAGAAGATTTGAGATGGAAACAAAGAGTCATAATGTAGAGAGTAAAGAGTGGTGCTTCGAAGAACAATGAGGATGAGTAGAAGAGAGAAGTATGTTTATGGTATATTAAGCGATTCTTAAGCATTGATCTTATGTGAAGATGAAGGATCGTATGCTAATATGGGAAGTGTGATCATTTGCATATCTTTTGTTAGTCTCGTAAAACAGCTTATCATAAATGCGCCCACATTTTTAAAAGTTGAAATGACAAAACAAAAGAAATTACCTTTTTAGGACACGTGTAGTATGCTCTATTAAACTGATAGGAGCCTTATAAAATAGGAGGGGCCTTCTAAACTACAAGGAGCCTTATAAAATAGGGGGGCCTTCTAAACTAGAAGGAGCCTAATAAACTAAGAAGAGGTCTCGAACCTGAGAGGAGCCTTCTAAAGAAGAAGGATCCTATTAATATTAGTAGAGAGAAGTATCATAGAAAATTCATACAAAAATAAGATCAAATAGTTTGTACATATCAAGCTCTTTTCTTAACACGCAAAATATATCTTTAAAAAGTGACTTAGTGAAAATATCAGCTATTTGATTTTAAGTTTTAACATGCAAAAGATCAATAGTACCTTCTAAAACATCCTAGAGTTGATGCTTTATCTATAAGATTTGAGCATAATAGCTGGCAGCTACTATATATTCTGCTTCAGTTGTTAAAAGCGCTATGTAATTTTGTTTTTTGTAAGACCAAAAAACTAGACATCCTCCAAGAAATTGACAATGATCACTTGAGCTTGTTCGATCGACTTTATCACCTACATAATTTGCATCATAATAGCCAACTATGTTAAAATAATCAATTTTTGGATACCATAATCCAAAATCTATAGTTTTATTAAGATATTAAAAGATTCTCTTGACTGCTTGAAGGTAGCTTTCTTTTGGATTTGATTGAAAGCGTGCGCAAAGACACACATTAAACATAATTTTTGGTCTTAAGCTTGTAAGATATACTAATGACCCAATCATTCCTCTATACTTTCTTTCATCCGTAGCCTTGCCTTCTTCATCCTTATCAAGTTTAGTTCTAGTATACATAGGAGTACCCATCAGTTTGGCATTCTCAAAGTGGTACTTCTTAATAAGTTTCTTTTAGTATTTGCCTTGGCTAATAAAGATCCCTTTTTCTATTTGCCTGATTTGTAAGCTGAGAAAGAAGGATGGTTCTCCCATCATGCTCATTTCAAACTCCCCCTATGTTAATGTTCATAATTCTTCACAGAAGGACTAATTAGTAGTACCAAATATTATGTCATCAACATATATTTACACTATGAGTAAATCATTCTCCTTTTCTTAATGAATGAGTTTCTGTCTACCTTTCCTCTTTCAAAGTTATTCTTAAGCAAAAAATTACTTAACCTCTCATACCATGCTCGAGGAGTCTATTTTAGACCCTACAGGGCTTTGGTCAACTTTATCACATAATCAGGGTGATTTTCATCTTCAAAACCTGAAGGTTGCTTAACAAACACTTCTTCGTTAATATATCTATTTAAGAAGGTACTTTTAATGTCCATTTGGAATAATTTGAAGTTTCTATAACATGCGAAGGTAAGTAAAATTCTAATCGATTCCAGTCTAGCAATAGGCACATAAGTTTCATCAAAATCAATACCTTCTTGTTGATTATAACCTTGATCTGCAAGTCTAGCTTTGTTTCTTGTCACCTTACCATTTTTGTCAAGTTTGATTGACTTGTTTTGCAGATAAGGTACTAGATTCCAAACTTTGTTTTTATCAAATTGATTCAGCTTGTCTTTCATAGCTAAAACCCAATTTTTGTCAATAAGAGCCTCTTTAGCGGTCTTCGGTTTTAATTGTGAGATGAGGGAAACAAAGTTGTTATTAAAGGAAGATCTGGTTTTTAGACTTTCAGAAGGGTCTCCCATAATGTATTGATGTGTATCTTGACCTCTCCATTCTCTTGGTTTTCTTTGTTGCATAGGCTCCTGTTGAGAGGAAGGAGCCTATTCCATCCTTACTTCAGAAGGATCTTCTTGATCTTAAGATTCTGAAGGTACTGTAGGTGTAGTTAATGTATTTTCAAGAACTAAGTGACGCTCTTCATCATCTAAATCAGATGTTATTATTGAAGGTAGTGCTTCATTAAACTACATGTATCGATTCTTATATCTTTTTTGTTCTTTTGTTGTAAACTCTGAATCCTTTACTAGTAGTATTATAACCCTAAAAGATAACTTCATCTGATCTCGCATCAAACTTTCTAAGGTTGTCTTTCCCATTATTTAGAATGAAGCATTTGTAACCAAATGCTCAAAAGTAAGCAACATTTGATTTTCTTCCTTTCCATAGCTCATAGGGGGTCTTTTTTAGAATAGGTCTTATAAGGCACCTATTAAGTATATAATAAGTCAATGAATACCACTTTTGCCTAGTAACCATAAGGTAGGCCACTTTTGCACATCATTATCCTGGCCATATCAATTAGGATCCTGTTCTTTCTCTCAACAACACCATTCTACTAAGGAGTCCTTAGGCAAGAAAAGATGTGAGTCATATTGTTATTATCACAGAAACCTGCAAACTTTTTGTTAACAAATTTTCCTTCATGATCACTTTGAATTGAAGTAATGCTGCATCCTTTTTTGATCTGAATTTTTTTACAAACTTCTCAAAAACTTCAAAAGCATCATCTTTATTTGATAGGAAGTAAACCCATGTAAATCTAGAATAACCATATACTAAAAGAAAACCATAATGTTTACCACCTAAACTTTGAGTCCTAGTGGGACCAAATAAATCCATATGCACAAGTTCAAGTGGTTATTTAGTAGACATAATATTTTTAGGAGGGAAGCTGCTTCTGATTTGTTTTCCTTTTAAACAAGCTTCACGAACCTGATTGTTTTCAAACTTCAGGGTAGGTAGTCCTCTTACTAACTCATTCTTGGACAATTTTGATAAAATGCTCATGCTAGCATGTCCAAATCTTCTATGCTAGATAAATAAATCATTTTTTAGAGAAATAAAACACTTGACACTTTATGAAAACATGTATTCCAATTTAGCACAATATATGTTATGATTTCTAAGACCAATTAACACAATATTGTCGTTAAGATTATTAATAATTTCATAATGTGATGCACACAAAGTAACTCTATAACCTTTTTCACATAATTGACTTACGCTCAGCAAGTTATGTTTCAATCCATCATTGTAAAGAACATTATTAATAAAGGCAGAGTTAAAATCACCAATTTTACCAATTCCGGTGACCTTTTCTTTATTTTTGTCAGCGAAAACGACATTACCTCCATCTTTCCTTTCAATAAAATTAAAATATGATATTTCACCTGTCATGTGTCTCGAACAACCACTGTCGACTATCCATTAATTTTCTCTTATCTCCGTTTTGAAGTATATCTGTAAAAATTATCATCTCATTAAAATTTTTCTAGGTCCTTTCAGGTTAGTAGCTTGACCTTTTGGTCTCGAAACATACATTTGAGATAATTTCTCCATTTTAGGCAATTTATAAGAATGACTAATGTGACCATATCTATCACAGTAGAAACATAAAACAGATGAATGAGAATTACTATAATTTCTACCATATATCAGGTTCCTGCTATTTTAATTATAACTACTACTAGATTTAACAAATAAATTCTTGTATGGACCAATATTATTGTTTTCATTATAACCTATTCCAGCCTTATCAAAAACGTATAATGCATCCAGGTTATTCCTGCCATCAACGAAATTTGTAAGATCTTTTTCTAGAGATAGGATTTTTCAAACATATTTCTCTTTTTCAAGTTCCAAGACGACAACTTTTTCTTCTAACAATCTCACTTTATCATAATCATTCTCAAGTAAAGTATTTTCCAACTTATCTACTCTTTCTTCCAAAGCTTCCTTTTTAGAGACCTTTTGCTTATAATTAACTTCAAGAGACATATTTTTGGTTGCCAAACTCTTATTCATAGATTCTAATGATTTAATCTTACTCTTCAAAGATGCATCATTTTTCTTGGACTTCTTAACTTATTTAAAATACTTCACTGTCAACTTTTTTTATTGATCATACAATTCATGATATGCATTTTTCAATTCATCAACTTCAATATCAGAGTCAGAATAATATAC
>JAOQMS010043803.1:0-11239 GCA_027563885.1 Erythroxylum longipes
TATCTTTTTGTTTCTTCTACTTTCTGCTTCTTCTATGATGACGTCACATCTTCTGTGATGACGTCATATCGTCTTAATTTGACCATCTTCTTCTTCTATCTTCTGCTTCTTCTATCTTTTTGCTTCTTCTATCTTTTGCTTCTTCTATCTTTTACTTCTTCTATCTTTTTTCTTCTTTTATCTTTTGCTTCTTCTATCTTTTGTTTCTTCTATCTTTTGCTTCTATCGTCTGAATAATAGAGGAATATTACATGATAAAGATCAAACAGCTGAGGTTCGACCATAAGATGATGAGTTATACCCTGCTACGTGTATAAAGTCATTTGATTGTGACGAAAGTTGTGCACAGCCCTGCACCTGTTTCAAACTATCTAAGAATGACCTTAATTCAACATCCCTAGAGGAAGTTATGTCAATTATACCGAAACAGGTTCAATATGATTGAGGAAAAAACCTTGTTTGATTCCTTCAGCCATAACTTTGTTGTCTGACCTTCAAATGAGATGATTCTTATTTTTAAATAAACTAGAAACATAGAGCTACAACTTATCTGAAGGAATTGAATTTTAATTCAGTCTCTAAGACTTTCGATTTCTGGATGGAATTTATGTGCAGTGTATTGTTTCAGTTAATAACAGTCTGAAAGTGTTTGGGCCTAACTTTCAGATTTCCGAACCAAATTGAATGATTTTGTTGTCCTTAGAAACTTAAGACCAAGGGGGAACAAAATGTTCTGAAGAGTCAAATTGAAATTCAATCTTGAGTTTTCCCACAAATATGTCCGGAAATAGGTAAAGTGAGTTCTTTTGAGGATTGGCTAGTGTGGGCACGCCACCTTCGTGGGATGCGTGTCCAGATGTCACTTAGGACGTAGGGCACGTGACTCGCAAGGGCGGGGTCCCAACAAAAAATGAGAACTTATACTGACAACGTCCAAGCAAGCAGAGAGCGTTATAACCTAACATGCTTCTTCTACCTTTTACTTCTTCTATCTTCTTATGCACTGTAGACAAAACATCTTCCTATACATTGTAGATAGAATCTTCTGGTCTAATTTTGACCCTCTAGATGATAGAATTTACCTTCAAATATTCATGAAAGTTGTATATCTATAAGTCCTCTTTCAAACTATCTAAGAATGACCTTAATTCGACATCCCTAGAGGAAGTTATGTCAATTATACCGAAACAGGTTCAATATGATTGAGGACAAAACCTTGTTTGATTCCTTCAGCCATAAATTTGTTGGCCGACCTTCAAATGAGATGATTCTTGTTTCTAAATAAACTAGAAACATAAAGCTACAACTTATTTAAAGGAATTGAATTTTAATTCAGTCCCTAAGACTTTCAATTTCTGGATGGAATTTATGTGCAGTGTACTGTTTCAGTTAATAACAGTCTGAAAATGTTTGGGCCTAACTTTCAAATTTCTGAACCAAATTGAATGATTTTGGTGTCATTAGAAACTTAAGACCAAGGGGGAACAAAATCTTCTGAAGTGTCAAATTGAAATTCCATTTTGAGTTTTCCCACAAATATGTCTGGAAATAGGTAAAGTGAGTTCTTTTGAGGATTGGCTGGTGTGGACACGCCACCTTTATGGGATGCACGTCCAGATGTCACTTAAGATGTCGGGCTCGTGACTCGCAAGGGAGGGGTCCCAACAAAAAATGAGAACTTATACTGATAACATCTAAGCAAGCAGAGAGCGTTATAACCTAACATGGAACAATGTTCCTTTCGAAGTTCTCTTGGCTTCTCAAGAAGCAGCAGTAGCTTTTGCAAAGGAAGGCCTTGTGAGTAATGTAATCAAACAGCAAGGGCAATAATGGAATAAATGTATTGATACTTCAAGTCAAAGTAGCAGTTACAATAAGTGATTAACAAAAGTGTTAATTTATTATAATAATAAGTAGATACGTATTTTAAATTAATTTGTAAAATTTATTAGAACAATAAATATGTGATTAATTTATTATAATTTATTATTATTATAATAAATTTATTAAAATTTATTATAATAATGTGAGTGATCTTAAAAAAAGATGCAAAAAGCAAATTGTAAACTTATTTTTTTACTAAAAAATGGTGGAATTTTTTGACGTAAAAAACTGTCTAAAAGTTAAAAATATCGTCAAAAAAAGCATCTAAAAACTTACACAAAGTGTCTAAAATAGCATTTATGTGTCTAAAATTATTGTCGAAAATGTATGTTTTCGATGCATCTATGTGTAAATAGATTTTCGACGCCTAGATTTTCAACGCTTAGATGGGTCAAAAAATCTATGTTTTTTCGACGCTTAGATGCGTAAAAAATCTAAGTTTTTTCGACGTATCTATATGTCTAAGAAAACCGTTAAAAATAGTTTTTGTGACACTTTTCTTTCGCTTTATAAAGCATCTAAAATTATTTTTAAGACACAAATAGAGTCTAAAAACTCCACTCTTTATGTCGTTAAACTCTATATTTTGTTGTAGTGTGGAGACGACAGTCTCCGAGTCATATAGTTCATGAAGTGGGGTAATTCCTTTTGGTTTGTCCTCCTATTTCATGATGTAAGGTGTTCAATTTAACCAAACGTGGCGCCTGGAAATCGGACAAGCCAGTGGCCCAAGTACAAACACTGTTCTGTAGACACGCTTGGGTTGAACTTGTTGATATTCTTTCATTGTGGCTGAAGTGATTGGTGTGGTTCACTAGATTTTTCCAAACTGTTCTTCACGAAAACAAAGCTCCACCAACTATTTTTTTATTTTGTTTTTTGTTGTTTGACTTTACCTGCCGCCACAAAGCTTGCTGTTACATGGATTCCAAACCTATTAGCTATCACCCAATTCTTCAAAATCGCCTCCTTTATTTGATCATACGAGGCCAACTATGACGTAGCCTCCTTTATTTGATCATACGAGGCCAACTGTGACGTAGTTACTATCATTGCACGGTTCACCGTCAATGAAGACCCATGCCAGAAGCTTGTTGTACCTTCGTATTTAGACATCTTCGTAATAGCATGTTAGCTAAATCTTACCTACTTTATATGTGATGATTTTCCTTAATGTGTAACAACAATAACAATAATAATAAAGTAAGAGAAATTGCTAGACTGCCATGTCCAAAAAGAAATTTAATCATGACATCTAAATTGTTAGCTTTATTAAAAAGGTTTAGATAATCTATTTTCATTATTTTATTTTACCTTATTTTATCAAAATCTATTCATTTATTTTTTGGATTAATAAGAACACATTTGTTTATTTATTTCAAGTTTTAAAAAGGGAAAGGAAAAGTAAAACAACCGACTATTTTAAGTCGCTTTCATGAATTACACGAGTGTGTCCTTTTCACGACGATCATCGTCTTCTGAATAATAGAGGAATATTACATGTTAAAGATCAAACACCCAAGGCTCGACCACAAGATGACAAGTTGTACCCTGATGCGTGTATACAGGCATTTGATTGTGACGTAAGTCGTGCGCAGCCCTGCACCTGTTTCGGGAGAGTGACAATAAAACCACTGTTGATATCATCTCGAATATTAAACGTGAATTTGGATTGGACTGTGAAAACCAGAAGCACTGGAGGCATTCCTTTGCTAAAGAACTAAAAAGAAACATATACAATTATTGTTATATGAGTGAAAAGATTGATATGGACAATTTATCAATATATATAGGACATCATAGTACCAAGAGCCACCTATTTTCTTTTCCCCATTATAGGAAAAAGGGTAATCAAATGTATAGGACCCACAAGAGTCAAACAAAAGAGTAGACTTCAATCTAATGGATCGGCAGTGACATACAAAAATGTTTATGTCATGTATTATTTTAGTCATGATACTGATATATGGGTAAGTTTATTTGATCAGGACCTTAACTATTGATTTGCCTATGTTCCAATATGCAACTTAACTACTTGCCAATTTTTAAGGCAGAACAAAAGAGACAGGGAGCGAGCTGACAAGAAGATTTTAGCACACGGACAAATAGAAAAAGGAAAATGGCAGTAAAGCACCACCCATGTGATCCTACAGGATTAAAACGTGGAAGACTTGGGAGAACGATGAAGCGGACATGTATTATATACTATTCCCACCAAACATCATAGGAAAAGAGCTAGTAGACATATTTGTACAGTATTGTCCACTTAATTTAAAATTAAGGAGTATTTTATATATATATATAAATGAATGTTATGTAATTTAAAATTTTGTGGGAAAAAATATAGTTGTGTGATTGTGGACAAAATTTTGTAAAAGAGAGGAGGGAAAAATATAATAGTTGGAATATTTAGAATGAATTAATAAAATTAGTAAGTTAAAATTAACAATGTAAAAATAAAGGAATTTCGAAATGTATATCAACGAAGGAATTAAAAACATAAATGTCAAATTTGTATAGAGGAAAATATAAAATAGTTTAGTAATCATAAAGAATATTTTTAAATATTAAAATTTGTGGAAAACAATTAATTTGTGAATATGGAAAAAATTATTGTGCAAAAATAAGTTTAAATATAAGACATACAGAAACAAAGTGTAATCATCTTCAAATTCTTCCACTGCCCTTTCATGATAACATACAAGAACAAGTTGTATAATAAAGCTACAATAGGTTAATATGATTAAAGGAACAAATTATCAGATTTTAGCGCCAGTCTTATCACAATATGAAGGGACCAATAACATATAATTCAAATCGTCCATTTTTTGCAGGATATCTTTACAATTTTTAATCAAAGGAGTTTAACAATTTGAGTTATACATAAAAACTGCCTAAAGGTCCAGCAAAATTTGGAGGTCTGTTGTCTATACCATTTATCTGTAATTTACAATTTTCAAAGTTTAGGTACTATTAATAATTGTTAATACTATCAATTATTGTTAACAGTACTCTTAAGGCAGAAGTATGTCCTTAGGTGAAATAGCTTTTCTTAATGAAATATTCTGGAAAGCTAGACCCTCCAAAAACTATCATTGTCATCATGTCTTGCGCAAATTTAGCGATGTGGGTGTCCTCCAAATCTTCTCTTTCTGACACATCTTCACTCTCTTTTTGCTCTTCTCTCAACCCCTTTCAACTTCCTACCCATAGTCCAAACCCCACCAACCCCTCAAGATCCTCTTTTATGACCCCAATTTAATGTGGTCTCTGTGAACTCCGAAGTCACATTGATTCAGTGAAGAATACACAGAAGATCACTGATTAAATATAAATTGAGAAATTGAGAAATATTCAAATAAGATTATCTTGTCTTATTCGTGTCTTCATTACTCTACTTTTGTTTGAGCACATCGTACAGACCCATACGAGTGGTGTAGTAGAGTGCTTGTCGGAGAATAGTGGAAGAGACCCCAGAGAACAACGCGGCAACACCTTCACTACTGTTAGAGGAGATAGCTTTCCTTTCAATTACAGTGAACTTAACAACCCGAGGAGTGGTATGGAGGTGCAACGATGTCATTCTACAAACTCTTCTGCCATAAAAGGTAAATTTTGTCGATGGTTTGTTTATGTTTTCTGGTGGATTAGAGATGAATTTTGGTTTCATGCAATGTTGTTTGGTGATTCGACTGTGGCCTTACGACGGCACGTGGGGTGCAGATGCCGAAGCAGCTCTTTATCGCGAACTGTGGTATGCTTGTGTCGGTCCTTTGGTAACCGTTCCTCGACAAAATGAACACGTCTTCTACTTACCTCAAGGACATATTGAACAGGTTCGCTTTATATAATTTGTTTGATTATCAATTGTTTGGTGTCAACCTTGTTATAAACTACTCGGACAAATTTGGTTTTCATTTTTATAAATTTGGTTTTCGTTTTTATCGTTGAGTTTTCGTTTTACTTATGAGCCTAAATCGTTTGTTATTAATGCGTGGATAAGGTGGAGGCATCCACTAACCAGTCAGCTAACCAGCAAATACCAATTTATAACCTTCCGTCAAGGATCCTATTTCGGGTGATCAATGTTCTTCTGAAAGTACGTGATGAGTAGCTTTGACGTTTGAATTATTGGTCTCTACTTGGTCTCCACTTAGGGTTAATTAATTTCCAAGGTTGTTTTAGGTTTTGTGATTTCATTTTTTGCTCATCGTGTAATAATAAATTGTAGGCGAGCCAGATACGGATGAGGTCTTTGCTTAAGTGACGTTACTCCCTGAGGCCAACTTAAGTACTCATTGCCTTATCTTTTATGGTATATGAGGCACGATTACGCATTTGGAGCCAAATTATTCTTATTATATAGTTCTCTTATAATGTTAGCAAGATGAGAATGCAGTGGAAAAGGAACCTCCCTCCTTTCTCCACAGTAGTTTCACGTACACTCATTTGCAAGACTCTGACCGCCTCAGATGCCAGTACTCATGATGGATTGTCAGTTTTTAAACGACACGGTGATGAGTGTTTGCCCCCGTTGGTTAGTCAAATGCACCTTGTGATAATTATTCACTCATTTTTTGTTTTGTTTTTCAAATTAACAACTGGTTCTAAAGTAGAATTGGGTTTCTAGTGCATCGTAGGATATGTCAAGCCAACCTTTAACACAAGAATTGGTTTTCAAAGATTTGCATGGAAACAAATGGAGGTTCTGTCATATATTTAGGGGTAATGAACCTTATGTTTCGACTTCCCTGCTTTATGTTTTTGTGCATACATTACTTGACGAGATTCTTTATAGGTATACAATATCTGATACTTAATGAATATCCTAATGTTGATGCCAGCTCAACTCGGAAGGCACTTGCTTCAAGGTGGATGGAGTTTAAACGACTTATTGCTAGTGATGCCTTTATATTTCTAAGGTTGGTGGTTCTTGCAATATTGTTTCTGCTCATCTTCCAGGTTAATTGTTACCTATACATCACTGATATTTTACTTTGGGATTTGACTTTTAGAGGTGAGAATGGAGAACTTAAAGTTGGTGTCAGAAGATTGATGAAGCAGCAGGGTAATGTACCGTCATCTGTCATATCCAGTCACAATATGCATCTTGGTGTGCTTGCCATAACATGGCACGCTATTTGGACAGGAACGATGTTTACAGTATACTACAAGCCTAGGTATCTTGTTAGATTTCTATTTTAGCTTCCTGAGATGGTTAACAATTTGACCTAGAGTCTGCGAGTCTGTTATCTCAAGTTCAATCGCCAAGTCACCCCTGCGCCTAAAAAAAGAACACTACTGTAAGGGGCTTCTTGTTGACTTTCTGTTAACATAGTATTCATGTTCCTCTTTGGTGTTTTGGCACAGGATAAGCCCAGCTGAGTTCATAGTTCCATTTGACCAGTACATGGAGTCCATGAAGATTACTTATTCTATAGGTATAAGGTTCAAAATGAGATTTGAAGGTGAAGAAGCTACAGAATAGAGGTATTGATTGCTTCTCCTAAAGAAGTTCAAAGTTGTCTACAAATAAACCACTCATGAAACTTATTAGTTGCATTATTTTTTTCATCAATTTTTTTAAAGATTTACTGGAACTATTTTCAGAATTGAAGATGCTGATCCCAACATGTGGCAAGAGTCCAAATGGAGATGCCTTAAAGTAGTATTTAATGATAAACTGCATTACATCCATTCTGATAGCTAAAATGCCATGTTACTTTCTTTTGTATTTAGGTGAGCTGGGATGAAACAAGCAGCATACCTCGTCTAAAAAGGGTTTCTCCTTAGAAAATAGAATCTACAGTGGCTCCTCCTGCACTAAATCCCCTTCCAATGGCCATGCTAAAGAGACCCTAAACAAGCATGGTGCCTTCATCCTTTGACTCCTCTGTTCGAACTAGAGAAGGTAATGGTCATGCAGATTTTTTATAAGCATTTCCTACAAGTTCCATATGCATCAAGTAGGCTAAGTTTTCTTGACTCCAGCTTTAGGTTCGTCCAAGGTGACCGTGACCTCCAGTAAGTGGATTTTGCAAGATCTTGAGATGCAACTTTGTCGATAGTAACGAGTTTGATAATGCTGAAAATTCTATTATCTCGCCACCTTTAGTTAATGATGAAAAGGTTGATGCAATTTCTGCATCCAAAAGGTATGGTTCAGATAATAGGTCGCCTTCTGCCAGGCATGAGTTAACTTACACAGATCTATTGTCGGGCTTTAGAGCAAGGTCCAATTCCTCCCATCAATTATGTGCACCACTTGTACATCAAACAATAGCAAATGCTAATCTAACAAGAAGACATGTACTAGATTAGGATGGGAAGTTTAACTTGGTCAGATGGGAAGTTTAACTTGCTTGCTGACCAATGGTCGTTAATGCCTTCAAGCTTATCACTCAAGTTGACAGAGTCTAATGAAAATTTACCAGCAAACTATGGGGATGTAAATGGTCAACCACAAAGTAATACTAAATGCAGTGTGTTCAGTGAATACCCCCCACTTTATGACGGTAGAGTTGATACATTGAATGGAAATTGGTTGATGCCTCCCCCATCATCATCTCATTTTGTTAATCACGATCATTTAAGAGATCTAGGGAAGAAGCCAGCACTGGTGCAAAGGCATGAGGATGGAAAATTTGTGGATGGAAGTTACAAACTCTTTGGCATTCCTCTCATCAGCAATCCTATGGCACCAGAGCCCACTGGGCCTATTAGAAACATGTGGAACGAGCAAATGGTTCATGCGCACTCCTCAAGTCACCAAAAAAGCCCAATTGAATCTGATCACAAGTCAGAACAGTCCAGGAGTTTCAAAATGGTTGACAATATTGGACATGATAATTATTTTGTTTCTGCTAATCAACGCACAAGAGATGCTTAGGGAAAAGCTCTAAATGTTTCTACAAGGAGTTGTAATAAGGTACTTTCTTTTGTCAAATGCTAAGAGGTTACAGCTAGTACCCATGAATTGTAAAAACTTTTTTTTCTTGGTATCAACAGGTTCACAAGTAGGGAATAGCACTTGGTAGGTCAGTTGACCTTACAAAGTTCAACAACTATGATGGGTTGACTAAGGAATTAGACAAATTGTTTGAATTTGATCGTGAACTAATGGCGTCCACAAATAATTGACAGATTTTGTACACTAATGATGAGGGTGATATGATGCCTGTCGGAGGTGATCCTTGGCTGTAAGGATTATTGCACTTTTTCATTTATTTTCCAATTAGTTCTATTTGAGCTTTGTAAAATCACTACTTTGCATGAATGCTATCTTCTTTTTACCTACATTACAGAGAATTTGTTGACATGGTTCGTAAGATTTTCATCTATACTAAAGAGGAGGTTCTAAAGATGAATCCAGCGGCCTTAAATTTAAAATGCAATGGCAACTTGCCAGAGTCAGATGATATAGACACAACTGAAGTGAAATAGTAGCCTCTGCCTTCTGGATATACTCAAGAAGATAGATAGGTGGGTTTATAGGTTGGTTTATTTGCTTATCCTTTACCTTCCATTTTGTAAATAATTTGACACTTCTAGTTTCTTCAACTTATTTGTGGTTGAATCGCGGCCTTCATCGGTTAGAGAATATCATTGCAGTTCATCGTGGATCATAGCCATTTTCTGTAATTGTCCTGCATATGGTGAAAGAGACTGACCAGACAAGTTCTAATTTTTCGTATACTAAAATTTCTCGTTTCATTTTGTAAGAATTTGAATCCCTTAGTCTTCCTAAAAATTCTTCAAGCTGTCACTTTCTTTGAATATTATTTCTAATTTTATAAAGAGTTAATTAAAAAATATCAAACTTTACTCAATGTTGCAATTATAACGTAAAATTAAAAATGTGATAATTAAATATTCAAACTTTTAATTTTTTCAATTTTTTCAAATTTATCCCAACATTAGTGTTTTCATGAACATTTCTAACTTGTCATATAAGACAAAAGAGCTAAATTCTTATACACATAAAGCTTAATTAAGTGTAATTAAACTAAATTATTTTGTGGTTGAAAATTACTAAATCAAACTCTGTGTAAATGATAAATTATGTGACTAAAAAACTTACTTACATTTTCAAATGCTAAACTTAAATATTATAATAAATGCATTTATTATTATCTACATGACAGTATACATTGACAGATTTTATTTTATTTTTTCATTTGTAATTTTTACTAACTAATTTTATTAATTCATTTTAAATGTTCTCAATCTTATACGTTTACTCATTTTCTCCTCTAAAAGTTTATCCATATTAACAAAATTTAATTTTTTCGCACAAATTTGAAAAATTAACAATATTTATTTATACATATTTAGCCAATCATAAAATAACATATTACGCCTTATGTTCGCATACATGTTTTAAAATTATATTTTTATTTTTTAAATTATGTTGCATTCATTTAGAACTTCTCCTAGAAACTTTAGTAAACTATTTTATCTTTTTTACCATATAAATTTCACAATATTCACTCACATATTTCATCTATTTATCTTTTAATTCATTTAACCATATATTTTTTTATTTATTTTTACTATATTTCCAAAAATTAAATTTTTCTTATTTAAACTTACTTATTTTATTAATTCATTCGAAATAATATAACTATTATATTTTTCTCTTTTGTCTTTTAACAAAATTCAAACTTCAATCTTACAATTCTAATTTTTTTCCTTAAAATTAATAAAATAATTGATGTCATATTATATTAATTGATGCAATACTCTTTAATTTTAAATTAAATGGGCATATTAGTTTGGATTACGTTTGTGCAGTCTCCATCTATTGGTAACAAACAAGTATCGATATCCTTGGAGTCGGGCAATGACTTTCATCACAAAAAAGTATCGATATCCTTGAAAAGTCAGGCAAGAAAAGGACCACAACCTTTGCCTGTTTATCTCATTACTAGCGTCAAAACGAGGCTAAATTCTTCGTGTGTTATTAAAAAAAAATCTGTCCGTGAAGTGGGAGGAAGTAAAGTGGGATGGTTAGTTGTAGGACACCCCGCCAGAAAGCCAGCAATAATGCTGGCTTTTAAGCTACCCCGCCATTCACAATGGCGGGGTGGTCAGAGAGCTAGCATTATTGCTGGCTCTCCTCTCCCTTATAAGCATAATAGCCCATCGAGCCTCGTCCTTCACTTCTTCATCCTCTCCATCCTTCACTTCTTCATCGTCTCATTGAGGAGCAAAGCCATCTTCGTGCTTCTTCAGTTTGTAGCATTGGTATTGCTTCCTCTTTTGTTTAAGTGTTGTTTAGATTTTGCTAGTTTATCAATGAATTAACTAGCTTTTTTGCTCTTCTTCAACAGTAAGTCTACCAACATTATTTACT
>JAOQMS010043804.1:0-11234 GCA_027563885.1 Erythroxylum longipes
TTATTCCATGGATTTTATCTTTATGATTAATAATTAAATAATTAATAAATACACAAAGATAAAGAATGTCTTTTATTAAATAACATATTGTCATACAAATAAATTTACAACGTAAATTACTTGCAAGGGCATATACCAACAATCTCCCACTTGCACTAAAGCCAATTACCGATGTATCGAATACCATAACCATCCATATGTCTATCATGTCTCTTTTGAGATGAAGGCTTAGTAAGAGGATCTGCAAGATTCTCTTCTGTGGGAACTCGCTCTATTAGGATATCCTTCCATTCCACTATTTCTTGGATCAAATGAAACTTTCTGAGTACATGCTTGGATCGCTGATGAGACCTCAGTTCCTTCGCTTGTGTAATAGCACCATTATTGTCGCAATATAATACTATCAGATCAACTATGCTAGGAACCACTCCAAGTTTATTGATGAACTTCTTGATCCAAACAACTCCCTTCGCTACCTCAGAAACTGTAATATACTCAGCTTTAGTTGTAGAATCAATGGTTGGTTGTTTGTAACTCTTCCAACTAACCGCACCACCACAAAGAGTAAAAATATACCATGACTGTGATCTACTATCATCTTGATCAGACTAGAAACTAGCATCCGAATAACCCTGAACTCTCAGCTTAATTCCTCCATAGACCAGAAAAATATCTTTAGTCCTTCTCAAGTACTTCAAGATGTTTTTCACAACCGTCTAGTGACCTTCACCGGGATTAGCTTGATATTTACTTATTATGCTTAAAGCATAAGCAACATCTGGTCTCGTACATAGCATCGCATATATGATCGATCCAATAGCGAAAGCATATGGAACACTATCCATTCTATTTATTTCTTCTTGTGTCTTAGGACACATACTCTTAAACAGATAATTCTCATGCGATATGGGTAAGAATCCCCTCTTGGAATTCTCTATGCTAAACCTCTTTAATACTTTGTCTATGTACATGGATTGGGACAAATCAAACAACCTTTTTGATCTATCTCTATAGATCTTTATACCTAGTATATAAGCTGTTTCTCCCATATCCTTCATGGAAAAATTCTTGGACAACCATATCTTAACAGAATGGAGCATAGAAATGTCATTTCCAATAAGCAATATGTCATCCACATAAAGCACCAAGAAAACAATTGCACTCCCACTTACCTTCTTGTAAACACAGGGTTCATCTACATTTTTGATAAAATCAAACTCTTTGATTGTTTCATCAAAACAGATGTTCCAACTCCGCAATGCTTGTTTTAGTCCATAAATGGACCTTTGCAATTTGCATACTTGATCAGGAAATTCTTTGGATTCAAGACCTTCAGGTTGTGTTATATACATATCCTCTTGCAAATTCCCATTGAGAAATGCTGTTTTGACATCCATTTGCCAAATTTCATAATCATGGTATGCAGCTATAGCCAATAAAATCCTTATGGACTTAAGCATTGCTACTGGCAAAAAAGTTTCATCAAAATCAACTCCTTGTTTTTATCTGTAACCTTTTGCCACCAGCCTTGCTTTGTACGTATGTACATTTCCATCCATTTCAATATTTCTCTTAAAAATCCATTTGCACCCAATAGGTATTATACCTTCAGGTGCATCCACCAAAGTCCATACTCGGTTAGTGTACATGGATTCTTTTGGATTTCATGGCTTCTTGCCATTTTAAAGAATCGATGTTTGACATTGCTTCCCTAAAATCATTAGGTTCGTCATTCACTAGTGAAGCATTATCATTTCCTTTTTCAACATGTAGATCTAATCTAACAGGAGGATGACGTACCCTTCCAGAGCGACGCGGACTATGGGTCTCTTGAACCATTGGTTGTACATCTAATATATCAACTTGTGGTTCTTGTTCCACTTGAACGTGTGTTTGTGGTTCTAGAACTTCTCTAAGTTACACACCACTCCCACTTCTTTCTTTGAGAATTAGTTCTCTTTCTAAGAATGTAGCATCTCTTGAGACAAACACCTTTTGCTTAAGAGGATGATAAAATTGATATCCAAAAGTTTCTTTTGGATACCCCACAAATATGCATTTATCTGATTTAGCTTCAAGCTTATCAGAAATTGCACGCTTCACATAAGCATCACATCCCCAAATCTTTGAGTGTGATAACCTTGGTCTTTTACCAGTCCATATCTCATATGGAGTTTTGTCAACCGATTTGGACAGAACTCTGTTTAATAGGTAAGCAACAGTTTTAAGAGCATATCCCCAAAATGAAACTGGAAGAACTGCATAACTCATCATAGAACGTACCATATCTAATAAAGTGCAGTTTCTCCTTTCAAAAACCCCATTATGTTGTGGAGTTCCTGGTGGAGTCCATTGTGAAAGAATCTGATTCTCTTTCAAGTAACTAAGAAACTCATGGTCCAAGAACTCGCCACCTCGATCAGATCTAAGAGTCTTAATACTCTTACCTATTTGTTTCTCAACTTCAAGTCTAAATTCTTTGAATAATTTAAATGCTTTAGACTTGTATTTCATTAACTACACATAGTCATATCTAGAATGGTCATATATAAATGTTATGAAATAAGAAAATCCACCTCTGGCTTGAGTAGACATAGGGCCACATACATCTGAATGTATAAGCTCTAACAACTCATTAGCACGTTGTCCCTTTCCATTAAAGGATAGTTTGGTCATCTTACCCATTAAACAAGATTCACAAGTTTCATATGATTCATAATCGAAAGGATCTAAATATCCTTCTTTATGTAACTTAGTGATTCTTGTTTCATTAACATGACCTAACCTACAATGCCATAAATAAGATGGATTTTGGTCACTTAATTTCCTTTTCTTGCTATTTATGTTTAGAATTGGTCTTTAAAGATCTAATTCATACAAACCATTTGTAAGCATACCAGATCCATAAAAAACATCATCTTTATAAAAAGAACAACTATTATTCTTAATAAAGAAGACAAATCCATTCATGTCCAAACATGGAATAGAAATAATGTTTTTTGTGATAACAGGGACATAATAACAATTATTTAGTTCAAGTACAAGACCAGAAGGCAAAGCTCAACTACAAGTTCCTACAGCTAATGCAGCTACTTTTGCTCCATTACCGACTCGTAAGTCCACTTCGCCTTTTCTTAATGCTCTACTACCTGTCAGTACCTGCACATTGTTACAAATGTGAGAACCACAACCGGTATCTAATCCCTAAGGTTGTGAAACAGAAGTAGAAAGATTGATTTCAATCATAAACAAACCTGAAGTTGAAGCTATGCTTAACTTCTTTTCCTTCAAGCTAGCAAGATAAGCTTTGCAGTTCCTCTTCCAATGTCCAGCTACACCACAATGGAAACAGATGCCCTTGTCATTCTTCTTCTTGATACCGCCTGCTGGCTTTGCTACTTTAGCAGAAGCCTTCTGGTTCTTGTTCTTGTTCTTCTTCTTAAGGGTCTTACCCTTATTCTTAGAAGAAGAAGAGCCAACAACAAGAACAAAATTGGAATCCTTCTTAAGGCATCCCTTAGCGATCTTGAGCATGTTGAGCAATTCAGCCAATGACACTTCCTTTTTGTTCATATGGAAATTCATAATAAACTGTGAAAAACTCGGGGCAAGAGACTAGATAACTAAATCAATGCTCAACTCGAGGTTCAGTTCATACCCCAATTGGCCTAATTTTTCAATGTAGCCAATCATCTGTAGAACATGAAGTTCCACTAAAGATCTATGAGCCATCCGACATTGAAACAGAGCTCTCGCAGTCTCAAACCTCTCCACCCGACTCTATGCACTAAACAACTCTTGAAGGTGTAGGAACATTTCCCTTGCATTCACACTTTCATGTTGCCTCTAAAGCTCGGGAGACATGCTAGCTAACATCATACATATAACTTGCTCATTGTCATCAATATGACTTTGATAATATTCCCAATCCTCATAGGCAGCATCTTGTGCAAATTCAGGTGGAAGCTTAGTGTCAAGAACGTACAATTTATTTTCTTGCCTTAAAACAATTTTAAGGTTACGTAACCAGTCTGAAAAATTCAGTCCAGTCAATTTATTTGCATCCATAATGCTCCTCAGGGACATGTTCGTACTCATTTTTCAACAACTATTTCGTTAAAAACAAAATTTAGTATATGCCATAAAAACAAATAAATAAGGACTTTAAAATTTGGTTACTCCCACTATTTTAAACAAATTAACAGCCCTCACTATTAATTCGAGAAATTATCACATAATTTCCTAGTGGATTAGGATCCCATTTTAATTTAATTGATCTTGCAAATCAACTAAATTAAAATTAGGTAGATAACATTTTATCAATCATATCCTATGTGATTCCTAGATCCGTTAGGGGACAACTCTTGCCCAACAACATATCTAATACGCGATTCCTAACCTTGCCTATAAATTAATATGATTATGAGTTAACTCATCCAAATCAAATAAATTTAGTTAAGTAAAACCCACTGTTAAAGACTAAACATGTTCGATTTAAAGCGGCCTTGAGTTTACTCAACAATCCTAACCTTAAACAAAACTCTGGTTTAATCCTATAACAATGGAAGACATTATTCATGATCTAAACATGTACTTAATATTTTAATGAGGGATTTAAAATAAGGTCTCATTCTAAATAACATAATCTCATTATATAAAGTTATTTGACATAATCTTATTATGAAAAATAAATTGAGAATTTTTTTAAAAAATTAATTTAATTAATCAACTCTTAAAAAATTAAATTAATTAAAAATATAAAAAATAATAAAAATAAAAACAGCTGGCGCTGCACTATTGGCCCTTAGCCAGGAGACGCTGAATCCTGGCCTGTGGCGCTGCAGCTGCCAGGAGACGCTGTCTCCTAGCCTGTGGCATATTCGGCCAAGAGATACGTCTAGACGCTGTCTCCTAGCCTGTGGCATATTCGGCCAAGAGATACGTCTCCTGGCCTATAGGGCGTGTGTGATGCATACACCCCTTCTTCTCCATAAACCTTCGTGTTTTTGGCTTTTTTTTTAAAAACAGAACAAGACTTTATTCAGCTAGCTCTACCTTTAGACTATCTCAAGGCAGTCTACCCCATCTGTATCGTTATAAACATACTTATAACATACAAAAACCTCTAGAGAGATAAAGCTCTCTAGAGTGAGAAACCACTACCACCGTTCTCTAACCACCAGTGGCTACTACTGCCTCCGGTGTTCCTGATCTTCATCAGTCATGAAGCACATTAAAAACATTCACTAAACATACAACAACATTTATTGAAGCATACTTTACCCAAGCATCTGTTACGTATAACATGCAATGAATAAAAACAATTAATAACAGACAAACATAATGGCCACCTTCAACGTTAAAAGAAGGTTGATTTAATGAAGTAACATGCATGAGAAAATGGACAGAATCCTTTGTCTGTTTCGCAACCTTTTGCAGTTAATAACCCAAAGCATACGAGGCAGTTAATAAACCAATAGTTAAGCATACGTTATGCATTTAAAACCAAAAAATCAGTAGAAATTGTACGTGAAGAAAATCAACAATTTTGGTTTTTATTGTTCAGTAATAAAAAGAAGAGACAACAATAACGCATGTATGCAACTCTTTGTCCATCATTAACGCACGCGACTCTTCGTCTGGTTTCAAGAAACTTCACACAGGTGGAAAAACAAACGTAACAAAGATTTAAAAAAATTCCAGAAACACATGAAACGTCTTCCACATTTCCAGAACCAAATGAAACGTAATCCACATGTCCAGAAACACATGTAACTTTTTCCAGATTTCCAAACAAACTAAAAATTTCCAGAAACTAATAAAATGCAGTCCACATTTCCAGAAACACATGTAACCATTTTACATTCAATCCAGAAATAGAAATCGCACGCTTTAACAGCAGTCCTCTTAATAAATAAAACATCTCCTACCTAATTCCCGAAACACTTTCGGCAGAATTAAGAACATGCACAAAACTTAAGAGCAACTATCAGAAAAACTAAGCCATGCAGTGAATGTGTATCACCACAAAAGCTTTCCAAAATCAAATTTCAGATCACCAACCAAAAACCAAAACAGGTTCAACGTAAAATATGCAACTGTTGCATATTACAACCAAATCAAAATTTGATCAAGTTTATGAATCAAAATTAAAACTGTTAAAGGTGGCTTTGATATCACTGTTAGAAAATTAACGCAAGATCGAATCTAAGTGCAGCGAAATGAATTTAAAATTTTCCACAGAATCAACTTTAACAAACTTTAATCAGAAACATAAAACAAAAAATTAACATAGTCATACTAACCTGTTTCGATTTCCTGTTGTAATTTTTCCTTTCACCGTGAATCCGTCAATCCACGAGCCGTTCGATCATCCAGCCTCTAATGGTATCCATAGATATTTTTAGAGGAAACTCAAATCCAATTTGAGAGGAAAAATGTAAGAAGTGCTAGCATCCAATTTTTCTAATTTTTTCTTGTATATGAAAATTCATATTTTTCATGTCTTTGGATTTTATAAAAATTACAACTAAAGTCAAACTTTAGTCATAATTACGAATTAGTCCTTATAAGATCAAATATCACATATTGATCCTTAAAGTTTCTAAAACTTCTCAATTAAGTCCAACTTAATACAAATTTCACTTTCTCCTTTATAGACCTTTTATGTGTGACCCATTAGGTTTCTAATATATTAGTCATGATTATAAATCATAATTCTAATTCATAATTAGAATTAGATAAATTAAAGCTCTTTTTAATTTATCTTTAATTCTCTAATTAAACAATTTATAATCATAGATCATGATTGACGTCTAGCAACAAGTTATGACCACCCAAATATTAGGAATGTCAAAGTGGTTTGACTTAACCTGTATATGCATGGCTATGATGTATAAATTAATCCTTTCGTCATCTAATGTTCCAATTGGATTTAGAGTATGGAATTCGTGTCTACTCTAAATAATCCAATCATGTTCATTCTTGCTAATTAGTATATGATTTATAATTGATATTTTGAAACAACCATTCCAAATTTCAAATTATTCTGGTCAGAGATTTCCAAAATCATTACTAATCAAGAACAGCAGAACATTCTTCCTAATTACTTTAGGATAACGAATTCTTTATTGATATACTCAACTATCTCCATATAGTTCATACTATATCCAATAGCTACCAAATTGAACTACTCCAAGAGTAGAACATAAGTAGCATCAAAATATAGTAATTCCTACAAGAGATAAATTTGGTAATCTCAAGTCTAAGGATCAATTATACAACCATCATAATGAGATAATACACAGACACACAAGTAATGTTCCATTTGGGATTCTCATAATCGAGTCAGTTTAGTGAACTTGTTCTCTAATAAGCACCCACATGTTTGTTTAAGTGTCTCAAATTTTAATCTATGAGATCAATTACTTTCTTCATAAGAAAGAAACAAACATGTGCTAGTCTAGCCATTTCATCAATACCCTGTCTTGATGAAACTACGACTAGGAATATTTTAGGAATAATATAACAAATGCAATTCGAATCTCATAATTATAATCGCATTATAATTTCTAATTGCACGACAATTATTCCATGAATTTTATCTTTATGATTAATAATTAAATGATTAATAAATACACAAAGATAAAAAAATGCCTTTTATTGAATAACATATTGTCATACAAATAAATTTACAACCAACGTAAATTGGCTGTAAGGGCATACACCAACAAGCAATTCGAGAGTGTCTAATCTCAGTGTTATGACAAGCAACATACAACGTAACTGTGATCTTCTTAGCTCAAATTTGCCTTTTCAATTGACGAATCATAGGTTGGATGGTTATAATTACCTGGAATGGTCACAAACAATAAATTTGGCCATTGATTGTGGAAGAAAACTCAAGTATTTGACTGAAGAAGAGTTTGGGTAACATCATTAATCTAACCCAAAATGCATTCATCAGAGGGAGAACAAATAGGTACTAACATATTGCTTTTTCAGGAGATCCTTAAAAGATACAAAACTAAGACTAAAGTGAAGAACCACACTATAAAGATGGACTTGACTAAGGCAGGTGACTCAATCAATTGGAGCCTGATTTTTAGTATTTTAAAAGCAGCAGGCTATCCCCCTTGTTCAGGAAATAGATTGAAGTTTGTGTGTCAACAACTTCTCTTGCTATTTTTGGTGAATGAAGAACCAACCAAGCTAATAAAAACTAAAAGAGGGCTAAGGTAAGGGGATGGCAAAGGCATGCCTTATCCCCTTACCTGTTTGTATTGTGTATGGAGGTCCTTTCAATCATCATTGCAAGGAATGTGGAATATGGTTAGAAATTTCAATACTATCACAGGTGTAAATGTAACAAAATTACTCACCTTGCTTTTGCAGATGATTTGTTATTATTTTGCAAGGATAAAAAGCAATCAATCAACATACTTTTGCAATCAATGGAGGACTTAAAACAATGTCAGGATTGAAAAGTAATCCTAGTAAGAGTTGTTTTTACCTGTCATCAAATTATGGAATTGAAGTAGCTACTCAAGCATTGAAGAAAGGGCTGAAGCAAGAAAGTTTCCCAATTAAGTAACTTGGAGTGCCAATTTCACAAAAAAAGAAGAACTAATCATTGGTGTAATAAACATCTCAGCCATGGTGGAAGATTACAATGGGTCTAGACAATCTTGAGTAAACTAGCAAGCTATTAGTTTAGCAACATATCTCTACCAAAGAGTGTATTAAAGGAGATTGATAAAAAGTTGAGAGAATTCCTATAGGGGGGTTAGGTTATGGAAGTAACAAGGCTAAATTTAGTTAGAGCACGATATGTAAGCTTAAAAACCATTGAGGTTTAGGAAAAATATTCAAGTAGGTTGTTAAACAGAGTCAGCTTGGCAAAGAATTTATGAAGATTATGCAACAAGAAGGATGAACACTGGGTAAAGTGGATACACAGTGTGTTCATTAAAGTAGCCTTATATGGAAGCTGGAAATTAAAGAGAATATGTCTTGGAACTTCAAACAAATTCTAAGGACAAGACTTGGATGTAAGATCTAATATTCCATAAGATTGGGAATGGAGAACATACAATGTTTTGGTTTAATAACTAGCACTCCAAAGGACCTCTTTACTAAATTAAGGAAATTGAAAACCTAAAACTGGTGATTAGCCCTGATACTAAGGTTAATAGGCTGATCAGAAATAAATCTAGATGTCAGGAAACAAATATGGATGAAGTGTTGTGGGCTGTAGAGGGATCAAATACATTTAACAATAAAGCTTGTAGAGCATTCCTCCAAAAGGATCCAAGAAACATGGTAGAATGGAAAGCTTTAGCATAGGATAGTGACGTAATCCATCTCTTACTTTCATATTATAGATGGGGCTCTTGGGGAAACTTCTCACTAAGGATAGAATAAAATTCACAATCAATTCTCTAGAATGTGAGCTGTGCAGTCACAAAATAGAATATCTGGCCCGTTTGCCGGTTAAATGAAAGTACACATCAAACATTTGGAGTAAACTGCAGAAAGTTCTTGGCATAAGGAAAGTAACCAACTCCTGATATGAATTGATCCACTAGATTGGAAACCTAAAATGGTAAACAAGGCAGATTATAAAGCTGTCAAGATCAATCTGGCTTCTATAGTGTACTACATATGGCAAGAAAGGAACTTCAAAATATTTAGGAAGAAGGCTACAAGTAGAGAGTGACTCTTCCAGCAAATATTCCTCCAGTTTAGATTCTCCATAAAAGCTAGAGGTTTAACATCTAACATGTTAACTAGCATAAGAGAAAGATGGCTACTAGAATGATCCTACTATAGTCTTTTTGTAACTAGGAACATAGATTCTCCATACTTTTGTAACTAGTTTCATTTAATCCTTGCAAGGTTGTACAATTTCTCATATCAATGAATTACTTAATTTTTGAAAAAAATCATGAAGATTTTAAAGTATTGATCCCACAAGGACTATAACTACTAAACTTATTAATTCTAATTAAATGATATAGTAAAATAAAACAGGAATTTATGAAAAGAAAATAAATTATTAGAATAAAAAATAACTAAATGTTAAAGGGAATCTAAATAAGCAAATGTTAAAGTATCGATGTTCACTTATAAGGAATTCTAATTACCATGTAAGATTGAATATTAATGTTGAAATAACAATTAACCTAATATATCTTTGCCTTCTATCAAGGCACACGGGTATATTCAATTAAAAAATTACCAACTCTTACATTTGCAATGTTAATGTGTTATAATATAAGTTTAATTCTTGTTTCTGAAAGGTTTACATTTTCTAAAAATTTCCTTTTTTTAGCTTTGAAAAAACCAATTTGAGAATTCGAGAAAATTGCAACATGAAAATATTTTTAATGTATTGCTCTATTTTTTGCAGTTGTTTTCCAATGTTTTTTTTTTCATGTGAATGGTTTTTGATTTTGTCTTGTTTTATGTCACTTTTTCAAATTGCTTTTTTTTTTTTATATAGGTGGTGGTGTTGTTGTCCGTCTTTGTAACATCCCGTTTCCATATAACGGGTTGAACCATAAGAAACGGGTACACGTGAGATCAATCGAAGGAATTAGGAAAACATATCTCATGCTCATGCATTTGTGAACAGTGATTTTTGCACATGAAAAATGTGTGTACATGCATTCATGACATTTCCGGGTATAATTGTGAATAAATGGGAATTTTGAAAAATAGGCTTTGTGTGTAAAACAAATTGTGTTGGAGAGGGTCATTAGGGTTTTGAGATTTTTAGAGAATTATAGAAATTTTCTGGAAATTTTTCGGAGTCATTTTCGGACCCGGAAAACTGCCAAGCGGCAGAATAAGGGTTTCCCGGTAGAGAAAATAACTGTCCAATGGCACTGGAAACTTAGACACATGAAATTAGGAATTTTGGAATTGAGTCATTGGAATTTTGGAGAAAAATTGGAAATTGAATTGAAAGAAAAATTAGTAAACCAATGAGAGTGTGACATGTGGCAAGTGACACATGTCACTTGCCTAACATGCAACCTTTCATTCATTAAAAAGTATTTTATTTGCTTCTTGAGTCGTCATTCACGACTCTTCTTATTTGGCTTCTTCTTTGTTTCTTT
Source organism: Erythroxylum longipes (assembly GCA_027563885.1). NCBI lineage: Eukaryota > Viridiplantae > Streptophyta > Magnoliopsida > Malpighiales > Erythroxylaceae > Erythroxylum > Erythroxylum longipes. The sequence goes on from JAOQMS010043804.1 coordinate 11,124, forward strand.
TGTTATGTGTTAAGTGAGTTTTGAGAGAGAATTTCTCCATCCGATGCTCTCCTCTCCTCCTTCTTCTTTGATGATTCTTCTACTTGTTATACCCTTATAAAAACTCACATA
>JAOQMS010043805.1:0-11233 GCA_027563885.1 Erythroxylum longipes
AACAAATAAGATTTAAAAAATTTTGTATTTTAAAAAATAATTATTAAAATTAAAAATTATTAAATTAAAATGATTTTAAAAATGGAAAAATAATAATTAAAAAATAATACAACTATCTTCGACATTTTTTGTATAAACGTCACAAAAAGCAACATTTCACGATATCTTAAAAACGTCGTAGAATGTGACTTTCTGTGATGTTTCCAAAAATATCGTGAACAGAAAGCAGCATTCCGCGATATCTTAAAAAGGTCATGGAATTTGACTTTCCATGACGTTTCCACAAAATGTCGCAGAAAGACCAATCTTTCAGTGACATTAATTAAAACGTTGCAGAATGTCCATGTTTTCTGTGACATTTTATAAGAAATGTCTCAGAAACCTTTTGCCTACACCACATTTGGCGACATTTTTTAAAACATCGCAAATTGTATTCTAGGATGTTTTTTGAGATTTTGTGATGTTTTTAAATGTCGCAAATTGTATTGTTTTCTTATAGTAATGATGGCAGGCTTAAGGCGTTGAACTTCTTGTCATGTTGGTTTAGTTTCAACTATAGTAAAAAAAAATTAATTTTTCAAAAAAAAAAACTACGACCTGTAAGTGCTGAGCAAAGACAAGAGTCAACATGTCAAAGAAAGATGTAAAACCTCTTCAGTCACTTACGCTGCGTTTGGTTATTGTCTCCTGTGTGCAGAGACGGAACGAGAAGGAAATTTAGAGACGGAACAGAACAAAAATTGGAGACAGGAAGGTGTTTGGTTGTAGTGGACAAAACAAAAAAATTGTCCCCGTCTTGAGGACAGAAATGTGTTTGGTTGCAGGGGACAGAACAAAAAAACAGTGTCAATGACAAAAATGCCCCTCAGTGTTATATGATTGAAAATATATAAATAATTGATTATTTTATAATTGTATCAATATTTATTTTAAATGTATTTGTAATTATGTAATTACGATAAGGTAATTACAATATAATTACTTAAATGATTATTACTTAAATTAATTACAATTATATTGAATTAAAATATGATTATTCATTAATTAACATATTAATTAATTAACATATTATTACTCATTAATTTAAATATTGTAATGAATTAGTGAATTAAAATATAATTATTAAAATAAAATAAGTCATTAATTAATTACATTATAAGTAATAAAATTAATATGATTAATTAATAACAGTACATTATATTTAATAAAATAATATTATAAATTAATGAAAATTTATATTAGCCATTAATTAATAAGAACATAAGTAATGAAATTATGAGTAGTACTTAATTAATTACATTATATTGAAGTAAAATATTATTATTAATGAAACTATAACTAATTCAAATATGATTATTAATTAATTAAAAGATTAAATACTTAAAATATAATTATTCAGTAATAATAATATTTTAATGAATTAATTAAAACAAATAGAATCATTAAGTCAAAGTTAATAATTAATTAATTAATTACAAAATAATGAATTAAATGATGATGATTATGTAATGACATTAGATTATATTTAATTAAGATATTAGTATTCATTAATTAAATTCTTGTAATTAATTAATAATTACAATGTAATTAATTAATTAATTAATGCAGTTGTACTAAATGAATTAATTACAATATAATAACTTAAATTATGATTATTATTTAATTACATTAATTTATGTTTAATTAAAATATAATAATGCATAATGTAAATATTATAATAAAGTAATTAATTACAATCTAATTAATTAAATTATTATTATTGCTTAATAGGTTTGAAATAATCGTACAAGTGAAAAATTGTAACACATAATAATTTAGTTAAACATCTAAGCATGCATGGAATTAATAACATAATAAGTATGAAATAATCGTACAAGTAATTAATTGTAATACATAATAATGTAATTAAACATCTAAGCATTCATGTCATTAATAACATAATAGGTTCAACATACATCCAACCCTTATATTTTATTAATAATGTCCTTAACAATAATACCGAAAATGACTCCAATAGCAAAGAGTAAAAATCCTTGACTCCATGCCATTTTTTTCTTCAAAGTGGCAACTTCATTTACTTGTTCACTTGTTGAAAGTGAAAATTGATTCAGTATTGATGTGACTTCATTGGAGGTTGGAACAAGTTCTTCATTTTGACTTGAAGTATGCTTACTAACATCCATGACATAGGCACTTTCTGCTTCAACCAACGTGCGATACCCCTTGAATCGAGCATTAGGAAAGCTCTCAGTTGCCAATTTAACATCATCCCAATTGGTAAAAATACCTACTTGACGTCCAACAAATACGGCATAAAAGTTGTATCAGCCCATAATGAATTACCTGAAAATAAATCATATAGTCATCATTCATACACGTACATAATTTAGAAACATTAAACATTTAATAAACCATCCATTCATTATTGATGCACAAGTGTACAAACAAAGTCAACAATTTATCCTATCATCATTCAACATAACATAGGGTGTTTGAAGACAATGCACAATGTATTTACATGTTAACCTACTATGTAGCCATTAAATATTAAGAAGAAATAAAGTCATATTTCTTCATCTAAGAGATTCCTGACATAGGCCTGTTTTTGTTCTGCATCTAAACCCCAGAAAAGGCTCCTAGCATGTGCATTCTTCGCGAAGATCCGTACAATCCGAACAACTTCTGCAGTGGAGAAACCCAACTTTCGAAGCTCGTTACCTAGCTGGCGATTTTACGCTCCTGCAATGGCATCAATAAGGATCTTTGCATTCTCTCGACTACTGTCAATGGCCTCAGCAAATGAGGCAGCAAGGCTTTCGAACAATTCCATATCCCTCACCTTCCTCTTCCCTCGTTTTTGTTGCCGCCCTTCTATATTGCTAGAAGAGGTGACAGAACCAGTGGGAGGGGCTGAAACATCAGGAATAGGAGTGCCCGATAGGGCTACTGGTGATTTGCTTCCAATTTCATCGGTTTCAAGCTCAGCAAAAGTAGTAGGGCCATCCTAAGCTCCTGCACCAGTGGCTCTGTCTCTCCCAAAGACAAACTCATGTCTAGAATATAACGGGAAAGGCTTTCCTGGAGTGTAGAACTTGTTAGGGTGGCTCTGGATCAAAAAACAAAAAACTTCAGCATGACAAACAAATAATTATTAGGATGGTTCTACAAATAATCAACTAATCCAACAAAACAATTACCCTTATCCATTCGGCCAGCACTTGCTTGCTGTCAACCTCAACACATTGCTTGGTTTCATTCCAACCAAACCCACTACAGTTCAACATGTCAAACGCTATCTGATATTTGTCCTTCAACCTCTTGTGTTTATTTTTGACGTGCCTCTTGTCAATGCCACAGTTAGAAAACTTCTCTACCATCATTGTAGCAAGAATTTGGAAAGTGCCAGGCTTAAATTGGCCATTATCAGCTCTGTGACCAGCAACAACTGTGCCCTCCATGAAAGTAACAAGTGCTTCCGTTTCCTCCTCAGTCCACACTCTTGACATTGCACCTAAACCATGCAATGTCATACCCCAAACCATTTCAAACCATTTCCATAATTGATTAAGCAACATACATTTACACTTCTTTTGCAATCAATAAGAGAACATTGAATTATAACAAACATTGAATTAAGTACAAATCAAACAAATAAACCCTTAATTTAGTGTCAATGAAAGTCAACATTGAAAGTGAACATTGTAATTCAGTTACAATGAAAGTCAAACATATAATGTAATGGTTTATTTAAACTCTCAATTCAATAAAAACACACATTCAGTAAATGAAAGTTCACAATTTAATGGTTTCTTCGCCAATCATCAAACATATTCTTAGCTAAATCTTCTCTCCATTAACTCCATTCATTATTTGTCTCAACACGATCAACAAATGCAGGGAAAGGTATATCTTCTCCAATTGGCATATCCTCAACTTCAAGAGGAGTAAGCTCTGTTTGATCATAGGTCATATTCAACCTAATAAAGTTGTGCAGAAGGTAGCATGCAAGAATTATGTGCATATGAGTGGCTACTGGATAAAAAGATGGATTTCTTAGGATTTTCCATCGTTTTTTCAGTAAACCAAATGCACGTTCAATCACATTTCTGGCAGATGAGTGTCTCTTATTAAAGAGATCTTCGGGGTTTCTAGGTGCTCTTCCATCTCTGGCCCACTCTTGAATATGGTATCTTGTGCCTATAAAAGGTGCAAGAAATCCAGGAGCATTGCTATACCCAGCATCTACTAAGTAGCAATTTCCTATAAACAAATGACATTATTACTATTGTATTTGTAATCAAACCTTACAAAACAAGATAGCAAAATTCTTATCTTACATACCTCGTGGAACTTGAAGTCCATTAGGCCTAGTAACAGCATCATGCAGAACCCTTGAATCTGCTACTGAACCCTCCCATCTAGCAAGAACATAAACAAAGTTTAAGTTCTTATCACACACCCCTAACACATTAGTGCATATTTTCCCTCTCCTACCTCTGTATCTGGGTTTGTCTGCATGGGGAACTATTATTTCTAAATAGGTCCCATCTAGAGCACCAAGGCAACCCTTTCAACAAAATCCCAACAATAAAATAAAAAGTTTTAGTTTAGTAATTTAAAACCATGCAATGAATTAGAGAATTTCTTGTAGCTAATTAAATTGACTAACCTTAAACCATTTCGATCTATTGTCTGTGCAAGCCTCAGGAATTGGAATGGGCTTGACAAATAACATATGTTGAAGCTTCAGTACAGCCTTCAATACACTATAGAAGACCCTATTGATTGTTTCTCCTAACCTCAGAAATCTAACTTGTACTACTCTATTAGATTCATTTTGTGCTAATATTCTTAGGAAGATTAAAACTTTTTCTTCAATAGGCACATGGCCATTATCATTCAACCCACCATGGACCTGAAGCATTTCACATAACACTGTAAATGCATTTAAGTCCATCCTTAAATCCCACTTGCTATTCCTATCACCCTCATGCAAAATCCTATCTATATTGGCTTGCCTGGTTGCTACAGTCAATGCCCTACAACCTTTAGAATTTTCACTCCTACTCAGTCTTTTTGTGTATTTAAACAAGCATAATAACATGACCATTCTCATCAAATCCAGTTGCCCATTCCAAAGCTCAAACAAAGTCAGGCAGTGAAAGATAGCATCATGATCCTTGTTATTCATTTTTGTAATTCAAAACTATCTGCAAAGGAACAAATTATACTGATCACAAACAAGCCACAACCAACATTACAAGAATAAAGAAGAACTAAGAATTTCATTAGCAAAAACAGCAAGAAAAAGAATTTACACCAAGAAAAAGTACTTAACATTACATAACATTATAATTACCTCACGAGTTGAATATATATGTTCCTTTGGTTTTCCTTTCTCTTCTTCTGCCCTCTGAAACAAGCAAATGAATAAATTGTAAAGTCAAGTGACATTAACACTTAACAGCTCACTGATTTTATTCTTTATGATGCACATAAAGTCAAGTGAATGAACACTTAAATGCTCACTTAATTGCTTTATGTTACAGTAGATCTGTTACATAAACCACGCATACAAACAGTGTTTGTGTCTAAGATATGCTTCGGTTTGATTTGCTATATTGGTCAAAAATCAAACTTATTGTGCAATGTCTGATCATCTCTCTCTCTTTTTTCCTTTCGACAAAAAGAGAAGCCTGACCTGCGGTACTTATTCACAGAATGCAATAAACATGAATACATATAGCTAACACAACACAACACCATCTGATAATCTTCATTTTACACAAGGCCCCACATCACAGTTAGTCCAACCCAAGCCTTCGTACAGACTACATTATTAGCCAAGTTTGATGCACTTTAGATTTCCCCTCAATGGAGAATACACGACATGATTATTTTTAAATTTATTTATTCCTGTTGGAAAAATTTTGCTAATAGTTTATGTTTTTTGGTAAATAAACGAGTTTTAACATAGCTCTCATTAATAAGATATAAGAAGGGGTGGTGGTGGTCCATCAAGTACACTGCTCATTTGCCTTGTACATCAAGCAACCTTCTAAATATATTTAATACATATTTATTTAATTAATCTGTTGATTTACTTTTATATTAATTACATATAAATTTTCATTCATATTTAAATTAAACTTTAAATTAATATTTAAACTAATCAAACTTAATAATTTAATAAATATTTAAATTACTTAAATTTCCAATTTAAAATAATTTTTAAATTACTTGCAATTAATATTCAAATTAATATTTAAATTAATTTAATATGAAAATTAAATTAATATTTAAACTAATTCAAATTAATATTTAAATTAATTTAAATTAATATGTAAATTATTATTTAAATTAATTGCATATCAATTTAAATTAATTTAAGATCACATTTAAATTAATATTAATTAAATATTAATTTAAATTAATCTGTTGATTTAAATTAATTGAAATTAAATATTAATGTCAATTAATATTTAATTAATATTTAATCTACAAATTACAACTTTATGCAAAAGAATGTAGATTCCATAACCTTTAGTTGCGTTTATAAAGTGATATTGAATCATATTGGTCAAACATCAAAATTCAAGTCGTAAAGGGAGAGAACATGGATTGGCCTTATGCAATATTCCCATACTGTTGCATATATTCCTATACTCTTGACTCAAGCCAAGCGGATCCTATTTAGTGAAAGATATTCCGACCATACTTGTTCATACAAATGCCCAACCAATAATACTTAAACATAACTGTACATGCTTATATATTCATGTTCAATCACTTACCAAAGTCTTTTGCGGGAAGCAATCTTGAAACATGATTCCTCTTCTTCCTTGGTAGAATTTGTTAAACCAAAATGTTAAATCCAGTCAATGCCCCACAGATAATTCACTACAGCTAACTGACAAACCAATATGTTCTAACAATTGTAATAATGATTTCTGCATGAATGGTTAATTCACTTTTCTTAATCACAAGCCGACTTTCTCAGGATCTTTACTACGAAATAATGGCACTTGCCTCTTAAATTTATGTCAAAGTCCTAAAAGGCAATCACATTTGAAGTCATTGACCAGATTAAGATTGAAGTGTCAGAAAATTTACTTAATACCCATTTTAGGTAAACCAAAGCATGACAAACAAATTGGATACAACTATCCCATGATTACAAACTAAAAACACAGACAACACATTTACCCTGCTTTTCACTGAATATCAATTATCCCAAGTCTATTTCACAAGTTATAACTGAAAATTGAGGGTGACATTCAAAATGAATTTACCCTGCATTTCTTGTTCTGAAAAGCCTCAAAAAGCTTATAAGAATGAAATCCAATATAATGCAAAAGAACTGTATTTTTGGAGTACTCATTTTGTGCCATACTTGAGCTTGGGGATTGAAATACTGTATAGAGAAGCTTGTACATAATATTAATAAGCATCATTATATCGTTGTCTTATTCTTTTGCACTACTTCTAGTCCTTATGTAGATTGCAAAACTTTTCAGGCTTATTGATTCTCTTAATAGGCCTTTCATATATCCTAACATTAATACACTAACATGGGGAGGTGTTCTTTTCAGTCTCTTCCATTAGTAGTTCAGCCACGCATGAATTAAACTAGGCTTGGAATCACTAGATGAATTAAACAAAGCAAGCAATGTTTTTTAATTTGAAAAGAAGAAAGCAAATTGAACTCCTAAGATTGGTGTTTAGCAGTTGAGCCATCTATTCTAATGGCTTCTTTGCCTGAATATGTGATGCTAAATATCCTCTACAACCTTACTTTCATATCCACCCACTTGACCAACCTAACATAAAACAAACCAAGTTCCTAACTGCCTCCTCACTAGCTTTCACAATGACAAAGATAAACTACGCACTACTTTCCACCATCGTAACAACAAGGAGCTCCACAATAATTAACAGGATTGAGACTTAAACGAATCAAATAGGCAACTCACGCAGAAGATTAAAAAACCAAGAAGAAGAAAACGAAGAAGAGGACAAGCTTTTATAATGATCTATACCGCCTAATGGAAACAAAGATCAGGACTTCTGCTCAGACCAGAACTAGATGCTTGTGAAGCTGACCCTGGAAACGAAACAGAGAAGTAAAGAAGACATTAGGCAGAATGCAGAAGAAAATCTTAACCCTAGAATTTGCAAGCTATGCCAGGGAAATTGCCAGATAATCAGATAAGTAAATGGACGAAGAAAATGCAAGAAGTGTAGTCGCAAGTTTCAGAAAACGTTAACCTAACATAAAAAACCCCAAATCGTATAAGCAGATGCAATACATCTTCCCCAAACCAATCCCTCTCGTCTCTTGCAGTGCCCCACTCCAATGTACCACATGCTATGTACATTATCTCACATTAATCGCAATTTGCCACCAACAATGCCTAGATCCACAACCCATCAACACAACACATACTTTACTACATGTTTCATCCCTCTCTACTTTCTCACCTTTTAACCCAGAAGCAACGCCAAGCACACCGAAAGGAGAGGCGAAGCAGAAGAAAATATGAAGGGAAACAATTCATACCTTTCACTGAGACACCACGAACAAGAGTAGAGAAGGAGAGCTGCGGGAGTTCGACGATGGCGATGAATTGTTTTAGGTTTAAAGACGAGGGCATTTTGGACATTTCACACCCGTCATTGGTTTATGTCTCCGTCCCCTCATTTTTGTGCCACAGCCACGAGGAAGACATTTTTTCATGTCTCTGTCTCCGGAGTCGGGACAAAATTGGGCAGAGACAACAACCAAACAAGTTGGGGAACAGGACTTTTGTGTCCTTGTCATCTGTCCCCACCCATGGGGACAGCAACCAAACACTGCCTTTGGGCTCAATGTTTTTTTGTCCAACTATCTTACTTTTAAGAGGTTTTTTTTCTTTGTGCTTTTAAACTTCCAAATTCAATATGTGCTTAAAATTAAAACAAATAACTCTTAATTAGTGCAATTTAAACATTAAATAGACAAAGTTTAGCAAATTATATATCTAAAATCAATATAAAATACCCATTAACACAACCTTAAGATTTAAAAAGACCAAATTCTAATCAATAAACTCAACAAATAGTTTATTGCAATTAGATTAATTAATTCCACAACAAATATTAAACTTCTTAATAAAGAAATAAGATTATGTTGATTGTCACTTATTAAAATCAATAAATAATTATGAATTTGTCGTTTTATTAACAAAGAAATAAGATTATGTTGATTGTCACTTATTAAAATCAATAAACAATTATGGATTTGTCGTTTTAATTAATAGTTGATTATTTCAGGAATATTAAATATATGCATCTATTTAATAAAACCTAAAACTATCATAAAATCGGCGAATTCAGGAAATAATTAAATATCCATTCACGATTAAATATAATAAAATCTATTCGAGATAGAATCAAGGTTTCAATATACTCCTCTAATTAGAATAAATAAATTAGTTACAAACCACGTAAAAGAAAGAACACATAAAACTCTTGAATACAAAAGGTGAAAACAAGACCCAACATACGTCTACGCCCTCCTCCAGAAGGCGTCTCCAAAAATCTGCTCCACTGTCAACTGTTGCCAACTCCGGAAGACGTCCTCGATTTTTCCCAAAAAAAAACAAAACTAAAAGCTGCCGCGTACCCTCCTTTTCTTTTGTTGAAAGACACGTTTTCATACCTCCTTAAAACAGAAAAACCCTCTTAGGTTTAAAATTGTCCAGTCATAAAACGCCCCCTTGTCCACTGCGTTTTGGATTATTTCCCTCTGCGTTTTGTCTCTGTTTATTTGCTTCTAGGTGTTGTCGTTTTTGCTGTTTCTTTTGGCTGCCACCGTTTGTCGTTTTCCTCTGTGGACTGCTGTGTTTTTGTTTCTTCTCTTTTCTCTGGCACTTTTATTTCCGTCTTTTATCTGCTGCGTTTCTCCCTCTCTGCTGCTATACGTTTTTTTCTTCACCAGCTGCTGCGTTTTGCTCTTACCAATAGCCTCTTGCATTGCCGTTTTGCTTCAGCTCTTGCTTCCACCTGCTGTGTCTTTTATGGTCTGTTGTTAGTTGGTCTTGCTACGTCGTTTTTCTTTTATTAATTGGCCAACGTTTGCATAAAACTCAAAAGTCAAGATAAGCAAGATTAATCTGCCTTTGTTAGGTGTGATCATGAACATTAATCTGCCTTTGTTAGGTGTGATCATGAACATTCCTGCTTATGAGAAGTTTTTCAAGAAAATAAGCACCAAAAAACAGAAGATTGAGCCAAACAAGAAGGTAATAGTTTTAGAGTTCGCAAATGCAGTGCTTAAGCAACAATAAACCCTAATGGTGACGAGGTTAAGAGTATGATAGTTTCAGAGGTCGCAAGTGCAGTTCTTCACACCGAATCGATGCAACCACCGCTCACACTTTTGTATCGTATTTCTAGCTTTGTTTCTTTTACTATTTTTACTACTTGTCAGTTTAATGTCTTTTAGTTTTAATGCTTGTCCTTGTTTATGTTATTTTGTGTCTTAGATCCCTCTTTTACTTTTTTGTATGACATTAGGGACAATGTGATGTTTAAGTGTAGGGGAGTATTATTTTAGAAAAGATTTATTATTTGTGTGTTGTATGTTTGTTTTCCCATTTAGTAGTTAGAGATGTATGGTCATGACAAAAACTCGATCGAGATTAGAAATGCATAATATGAGTGAATGAGTATACTTGCATGCTTAGACTAATTGACTTGGACTTCTATTAAAAGGATATTAGCTTATTGTGATAGATGAATGACAATTTTTATTTAGTAAGAATTTGAGCATTTTTGAACTATTAAACTCCAAATTCTAGTATTCTTTATTGAGAGTGCTCTTTCATGATTAAGGAACTCTAGAACTTGCTTACAAATACTAGTTGAGATCATATAATCTTATACAAACGTTGAAATGATGAAGGTAATTAGGATTTACCCCTTTTGCTTAAAAAGCCACCATAATGTTACACTTAGTAAGCCCCTTTGAGCTTAACATGAAACTTTTTATTTATTTAAACCCAAAATATGAGCCTTGCCCTTAATTATTTATCCTCTTCGCTGTACCTACCATAAGGCAAGTTGAGCATTTGAATGGGTATGATTGGGTTTAGGGAATAATTGTTTGAATAAGTGTGGGGGAATCATAGCATATAGTTGGCTTTTGAGTTAGGAATGAGTAAGGTTGTAATAATTTGTATCTCTCCTCTAC
>JAOQMS010043806.1:0-11233 GCA_027563885.1 Erythroxylum longipes
ATTGCTCTAACCAAACGAACACGAAATCATGGATACAGGTATGTCGAAATCTCTTGATCCGATAATAGATTTACATAATATTTGTAAAGCCATCTTCATCAATTTTGTCTTTGTCCTAGTCATTAAACCTCTAATTTCTTGCAAAGAATCATGATAAAGCTTATAACTTAAAATATCTCACTTTTTGACTTTGATAACTCCAAAGAGACTCACTTACATAAAATGATATAATGAATGCTCAAATGAATGAAAAACACTTTTAAAAAGTGTGTAAAAGACACTCAAATGCTTCTTAATGCTAAAAAAAAAAAGAGAAAAACATATATTTATAAGGTTTGGGGACCTTTACTAGCTATTAAAGCCAAAAATTAATCATTATAATAACTAGTTTTAAAGCATCTGTTGACCAACCTAGCATATGGATAAACCAATGTGCATTAAAAGTACTAGTTCACTAGTCGTTGAAAAGTTGTTCGACCATTAAGGCATATTAATTGACTAATTTGGCACATTTGTTAATCAATATCAACCAATGTTGTTATAAACTCTCAGTGCATCAAATTTGACAACCATAGCATATATTGGTCGACCACCAACTTATATAGGTGGACCAACCCTCTTAAAATATGATTTTAACAACTTCAAATGCTTAAAATAAAAATTTTTAATGCAATTATAATTTGAACACTTGCCAAAATATTCCTTAAAGAGTATTTAAAAGATCAAGAGTCTTTTCTCTTAAAAATAAAAACTTCATACAATGAAGAACTATGAAATGTTTATGCATGGTGAGCATTTGAGATCACCAAATTTACAAAGTGATATCAAAGTTAATAACCCAAAACGTAAAATTACCTTGATGAGCCTTAATCCTCTTTTCTTTTTGGCCTGATCTTCACTTTGTAAGTTGTAAGCTTCATTTTTTTCTTTTATGATCTTCATAGACTATCTTCTTAAGTTTATGACTACACTTATTGTCATATTATTTCTCATAGAAATAATAAAATAATTAGGAGTAATTATGCTTTATTATTATCAAAACATCGATTGGAAACTCTTTTAGTTTAATAATTAGTTTTACCATTAGAATGATAAATAAATATTAAAGTAATTATTAATCGAAATAATGCGAAGTTGACAAGCTGTAATGAAAATATTAAAATGACTATAAGGAATAAATGATCATATGCTCGCTTATAAGAGATTCAATCATCTTGAGATGATTAGATACTCAAATTCAAATTATATTAAATATGTTAACATGAGAGAATCTCTATTTAGCTATTTGTTTTTTAGTTGGAGGAGCAGTTTCATAGAAAAGTGTGAAGCAATGTGTTATTTTTGTGTCCATTATAGAAGCTAAGTTTAGGGTTTGGTTTGAGGCCACCATTTATAATTTATAGTTGTAAAAACTTATTTCGAGACTTAGAATTATTGACAATGTTGCTAATTAAATCAATGAAAAAATATTATGATAACATTGCATCAATCTTCTTTTTAAAAATGACAAGTACTTAAAGGGTATTAAAGATATAGAAATAAAATACTTTATTGTTAAAGAAGAAGTTTAGAAACAAAGACTGTGAATCCAACATATTAGCACTGATCATATAATTACGAATCCACTAACAAAAGGATTATCGCTAAAGGCATTTGACAAACAAAAATATTATTGTTTATATATATATTCTATATTCGGCACTCTAACCTTGTTTATGTATTGTTTTTTAATGTTTACGTATCATGTTATTTATTTTTATTATATATACATGAAAGACTATATGAATCTTAAAAGAATATATACATGAATGATTATATGAATGTTAAAAGGATTTACCTTATACAGATATTATTGTTAAACCATTAAAATATATCTCATTATAAGTCATTTTAAGTTTTGAACTAGTTTTGTGATGTATAAAAGGTAGTGTGTCACATTAAAAGATATACAACAACTTTGATCCTCTAGTTTTTACTTAATTGTGATTAAGATTTTGACCATCAAAAGGATTTAGCATTTATTATACATATATTTTGTTATATTATTAAAATATTATTTGTTACGTGGAACAAGTAGGAGATTATTAGATTTTTTTTAGGTAACTCAGGTTTTGAGTTTCGTCCAACTAATTCTGAGACCTATGAGCTATTTACTCAGACTCATAGATAAGTAAATTTAGGTCTGATCCTAGACAATAGTAGGAGTACTTGCTCAAGGCATAGGCCACCATCAAGAGATAACATCACCTTAAATAAAGGCTGCTCCTCTCTGAACTTGAACCCACAACCTCCATATAATCCTCTCCTCCTTTCTACCACTAGGCTATCCGATGAGAGGCAAGTAGGAGATTATTAGATAACTTCATTAAGTAGCTCATATTTTATGGTTTAATTATCTAAGTGTTTAAATCCTATTAGTCACTTAAGAAAAAGATAAACTTTAAATAAAATTATAATTTTTAATGTTTATATTGATGAATCGTCAAATAAAAGAAAAACGATTGAAAGGCATCATTTGAGTTTTAAGGGCTCCTCTCTCTTTCTCTCTACCTATTTAAAATTTAGTTTTATCCTATCTTAAACTTTGTACAAAAGAAGGAAACAAAACCAAGAAAGTGACAAATAAAATAATGTTTTATCAAAAGTTTATCTTGATTAGAATTTCAAAATAATTCATCCTTTTTTACCAAGATTTAAGGTACATTTGTTTACTCTAATAAAAATATTAAAATTTAAAATCTAGAGAATTACAATTATAAAAAAAACACATGATAAGGCATTACCTATTTCAAACTTATATTTTGTTCCACTTTTTTATTTTTTGTGATTTTATATTTTATATTTATTTTTTAAATATAAAAATTTATTTAGTTGTTAACAACAATAAGAAATACAATTTTAAAAATAATTTTATTTTTAATATTTTGGATTATTATTAAGATATATTTAAGATGAATTCAATCTTCGAAATATTCTTTATAAATAAAATTTTACAAAATAATTTAAATTTCAAAGTATTTTTAAAAATTTTGAAATATTTAACAAAAAACAATTATGATGGTCATAAGTCATAACTTTTCATTGGTACTAATATTAAGCAACTGAAAAATATTTACGCAATAAGTAATGAAATTAAGTTATGATCAAAATGGAAATAGAAAATCAAAATCATCTTTTTTTTTCCATAAATAACAAGAAACTAAAAATAAAATAAGAAACAAAATCTTCTAGAACTTTTCCTCTCACTTATATTTTATTGTGCTTTTCACGAATTTATTTTTTAAATGAAATTTTTGTAGTAGTTAACGTCATGGTCTTTATATTTTTTGAAAATTATTAATAATAACTATACTATACAATACTTAAAGATAAATCGTTTTTGTTAAATATCTGAATAAATAATTTTATAATATGTGATACTCATTAAATTAATTGTTAATAATAAGTAATAAAAATAACTAATTACATTTTATATAGCATGCAATACTTTATTTTTAAAAATTATTAGTTTTTAAGTTTATTTTATATCTAAAATGATTATTTACTCTATTTAAATAATAAATTATAAAAACTAGTAATTACCTTTTATATTGCTAGTAATTATAATTTATATTTTGAAATTCTTACTAGTTTAAAAATTAAATTAAATGCTCATTTTTATATCCCATATACTACCTATTAATAAAATTTAAAATATTTTTATAACATTTTATTTAAAATGTTTAACTTAAATTATTTAATATTTAAATTTAAAATATTATTATTTTAAAAATAATTTTATTTTTGTAATAATATTATTCTTAATAGTTTTTTAATTCAAAATAATTTCTGTATTTATATATTTTAAAATATAATGAAATATGTATAGTTGAATAATTAAATAATAATAGTCACAAATTTTTATTATTAATTAATAATAAATAATAAAAATATAATTTATGCATGATGAGTAACAAAATTTGGTTGTAGAAAAAAGAAAATCAAAAGCCCTCACTATTTTCTTAACTATGAATTAAAAAAAAAACAAAATGTAAGGCTATAAATTTATGTATTACTGTGATTATTTTTATTCCAGATGTTTGGACTTTATTATACATGAGGTTTTGAAGTTTATGAAGTTTTTGATCATTTTCTAGAAATGACTGTGATGTTGAGATGTTTAAGAACTGACTAATTACGAGCATAATGAAGAATAGACTAATTTTGATTGAGGCTAGTGTTTATATATTTTTGTATTAGTTTTGGAGATTTATTAAGAATACCAATTACCTAAAACTCCATTTGATCTAAGGATGTATGAGTATTTCAAAAATTCTAGGCTATTGGTTAATTGAACTAAGCTTTTAAAGGCACAATTGACTTATTGAATCTAAACATTGATTGATCACATCGGAATTTCAGAGACATCAATTAATCGAACTAGTCATGTAACCATTTTTTAAAAGAAAATTCTAGAGACTTAGTCAAATATTTATAAAAAATAAACATAAGAAAGATGAGAGAACATGGAGAAAAATGATGGGAGGTATAGAAGAAACAAATTCTGAAAGGAAAAAAAAATATAGTAGTTATATATCATCATTAGTAGAAAATTCGATAGTAACTGATAAACTTTTCATAGTAAAAAGAGTTTTAAGGTATGTTTCTGATATGGGCCATCCTTTTCATTATAAAGACTTAAGTTGACTTAGTTATAGGTTGTTGCTTTGCCGTTCCATTTAATAAGTTAGTATAACTGGTCTTTAGCTAATTTGGATAAGAAAGAATTAGTTGTTAGTTACGTTGTATGAGATATTCCTTTTTCTTATTTTTTTGCCTTAGCTGCTATGTTTAGCAGTATAAATTGTACTCTTTTAAGATGAAAAGAGCATTGAATAATAACTATTCAAAAGCTTCTTGTTCTCTTCGCCTCTCTCCCACAAAATTCTACTTGTATCAGTGGTATCAGAGCTGGCTACGATCATGGATACTTGTAATAAAATTAAAGCAAAATTTTGCAATGAGGTTAGCGAAATCTTGGCTCAACTTGGGTCTAGCTTTGACCAATTTAATGCCACCCTAGAACGAGTGTTAATCGAGCTACAATCTTTACGAGTCTCGCAAAATGCACACACTACCCATCCTGAAATCAACACATTTTTTTCAGGAGAATCTTCAAATTTTCCAAACACTATACCATTACCTAAGCTACACTTTCCAAAGTTGAATGGTGAGGACCAATCTAGCTGGGTTTATAAGGCAGGCAATATTTTCAGTTTAATAATGTTGCCTATGATCAACAAATGTAGCTGGCTTTCTTCCATCTAGAACGCATTGCTTTACAATGGCACAGGTGGCTGATGAAATTCCATAGACCACTCACTGGGGATGAATTTACCAAAGCCATCCATTAGAAGCTTTGACTTAGCTTCGAAAAACTACAACTATAGCAGCTTATTAAGAGACTTTTGAAAAGCTTTCTCATAGAGTTGATGGCTTACTAGAAACCTTTCTTATTAGTTGTTTTATTGTTGGACTTCGTGATGACATCCGTTGTAATAAATGTCATTAGGTTGATTGAAGAATGAAATCAGGTACAAAAGAAAACCAATCAATTAGCTCGCTTTCCACTTGCTCTAATAGCACCAAAGGTGAATGTTAACCCAATTGTAGGAATATTAAGCCCCTTACAGAATCAATATGGCAATCCAAGTCCTAAAACCATTTTGACCAAATTTCAACGGATTGTCAATCAAAAGGCGCAAGAGCATCGAGAAAAGGGCTTATATTATTATCGTGATGAGAAGTTTGCCCCAGGCCATCAATATAAACATCCAAAACTATTTATGATAAATGATTCACATCAACCAAACCCTAAGGATGAAGACCTTATTAAACTTGAACCAGAAAGTGAAGAAGTAGTGCCTAAAATTTCCTTCCATGCCATAGCTAGGACTAATCATCCTTAAACAATAAGTGTATTGGGGGAGCTAAAAAATAAGAACGTGACTGTTGACAGTACCCATAACTTCATATATCAAGCCATAGTTATCAAGTGCAGATTACCAGTGCTTCAAAGTAAGAAGCTCTATATCATAGTTGTCAACCGGGAAAAAATAGATTGTATTAGACAATGCCAAGTTCTTATAATTACCATTCATGGAAAACCCATTGTAACATATTATTATGTCCTTCCTATTAGAGCTTGCCATGTAGTTTTGGTAGCACAATGGTTAGAGAGTCTGGGTCCAATTGAAATGGATTACAAGTGACTAACTATGAAATTCCAGCTTGCGGGAGTCTCTCACACATTTCAAAGGCTGAGGTCAACCATCATTGAAGCTCTAACAAATAAAGAAGTTAATTACCTACAAGATACTGACTTTCTCTTATAGATTCTACCCTCTATTAACAAACACTAGCTGACCTCATATTCTCCTGCCATAGTTCACCTCCTAATTGAATTCCAGTAAATATTAAAAGAACCCAACAACCTTCCTCTAAAGTGACAACATGACCACCAAATTCTTTTACAACCAAATTCGGAGTAAGTGAGCATTAGATCATATCGATACCCTTACTTTTTAAAAAATGAAATAGAAAAAAGTGAGGGAATTTTGCAATCTGGATTCATAAGACAAAGTACTAACCCATTTTCATCACCTGTTTTATTGGTGAAGAAGGCCAATGGAGATTGGTGATTTTGTATGGACTAACAAGCTTTGAATGACATAATAATCAAATATAAGTATCCAATTCTAGTAATTGATGAGCTTCTCAATGTGCTTTGTGGGGCCAAATTCTTTTCTATATTGGATCTAAGAGCAAGTTATCATCAAATTCAGATACAAGAAGATATTCCTAAAAATGCTTTCCAAACACATGAAGGGCACTATAAGTTTGTCGTAATGCCATTTGGTCTCACTAATGTCCTTGCAACATTTCAATGTCTCATGAATGCCCTCTTTCACCCTCATCTTTGAAAGTTTATTTTGGTCCTTTTTTATGACATTCTTGTGTATTCACAAACTTGGGAAGACCACCTTTCACATCTACGAACTGTCTTCACCATCTTATCCACAAAACATTTATTTGCTAAAGAAACAAAGCGTAACTTTGGTGTTTCAAAAATATATTACTTATGCCATATTATTTCTAAGGATGGAGTTATAATGGACCCTACAAAAATACAAGCAATCTTTAAATGGCCATCACCAACTAAATCAACGGGAGTTTGTGGGTTTCTCGAATTAGTAGGTTAATACCAAAAATTTATCTATCATTTTGGAGGTATAACAGCATCGTTGACTCAAATTTTATCAAAAGGAGAATTTAAATGGACTAAAACCATTGAGTCGACCATCAAACAATTGAGAGAAGCACTAACATCTCCATCAGTCCTATGCCTACCAAATTTCTCTCAACTGTTTGTGATTGAATGTGATGCAAGTGGGGTAGGAATTGGAGGAATCTTGTCCAAAATAACAAGATAGTAGCTTATTTTATTGAAGCTCTAAAGGGATCAGCCTTGTCCTTATTTACCTATAAGAAAGAAATGTTAGCTATTCTCAAAGCTATCCACAAATGATGATCTTATTTACCTTGTAAGTCTTGGTTATTTACTTGAGCAGTGGATTACTACCCCAACATAAACACGATGGCTTTCAAAGATTCTTAGGTATAAAGTATGATTACATAATTGAATATAAGCTGGGATTTGAAAACAACTTTGCCGATGCAATGTACCAAATGGCCAAATGTTGGGTCCCAAAATTTTGTTTTTTATTGATTTTATTAAGCATGATTTAAATAAATTTTGTGATCATGTTAGGTAAATCATTTTATTTGGATTTTAATTATTATGTCAAGTTCGGGAGGATTTATTTCATGGATTGATGGAATTAAAGTATTAATGTTGTAAGGTGATATAAGGGCAAAATTGGAAGATCACTTAAGGTTAAAAGACATAAGGCTTAAATAGAAGGGCAAATCGAAAATTTCACACTCATTAAAGGTATAAAAAGAGAAGTAATGGTAGTCTTGTATGTGAGTGAAAGAAGAGATAAAGAGAAGGGGAGAAAGAAGAGAAAAGCTGGGATTTTCGAAGATCTTGAAGAATTTGAAGCTTCAACAAGTAAGTTATGCTTTAGATTTCATGGGTTTGGTTAAATGAAACCTAAATGAAGATGAATATAGGTAGAAAGTTGTTGATGAATGAGTTAGGCAAATGTTTTCTTTTAGGGTTAATGATCAAAGATAGATTTTGATGTAATTGTAAATGTTATTGGGTTTGAATAAAGTTGAAAATGAAGTAGAAGAGATGGTTTAGGGTTAATATGGGTTATATGTGAAAGGTGGGATGTAAAAAGAGGAAAAATGTCCCAAACCACGTTCTCAGAGTAGGTTCCTTGATAAGTTCACCGCAGCGTCGCAAAATATGTTCTCTAAGTGGGTTTCTGGATAATTTCGCTCAACTTTCCAACACAAAACATGCTTTGGTATTTTGGGCATAAATTTTGGTGTAGTTATTCAAATGGACTGATTTTTGGTTTGTTATAAACTAGAGACATAGGAATACAAGTTGTATTGAGAAATAGATTCTAAATTCAGTCTCTAAGCATTTAAATTTTGGTATGGAAGCGGAACATAGAATTTTATTTCAGCATGAGAAATAGTTTAAATTGTTGAGGTATGACTTTCCGATTCCTAAACCAAATTGAATGGAAGTTTGGTTATTGTTTAAGGAAATCAAGTAAGTCAAGATGAGCAAGAGCAAAGACATCCTTAAGCAAGTTTATAAGCAAGGAATTCAAGGTGGGTACGTTTTTATAATAGAGTAAACAAGCCACTCATTGTTTTCTTTGAATCAAGGAAGCTTAATGGTTTCAATTACATCATAGATGTTGCATCTATTTGCTCTTGGTTGGACTGTGAAATTGTTATATGTTTGCCACATGAATTATGTTGATGATTTATGAAAAGATTTTGAAAATGATTCTTTTTGAAAAGATGCAAGTTTATGAAATTAGGTTTTCGGAAATGTTTTTTATTTCTAAATATCTCATGTGCATGAAAAACAAGTTTCCAACAAGGTGCCATTTGGGCAAACTGTTTTTGATTCATGAATTACATGTTATGTGGGTTTGGTGTAATCCATTCAAGAATGTCACGTACACGTTGAACAGAAAAACGCTTCTCCTACCTGCCTGCAAGTGGCATGGAGCTCCTTCATGGACTCACTCATGTTTACGTCTACGTAAGACCACCATGTGGAATTGCGATAGTACGTCAAGTTTTACGACTACACAGGACCATTAAGTGGAAATTTGTAGTTCATCATGTTCATGGATTTACCCAAACCTTTCTAATGTGCTTATGTGCTTTTGAAATGTTAGCAAGTTTGATGCATACATGATTTATAATTTCTCATAAACTGTTTGATAAAGTGAGAATTTTGAGAAATAAGTGTTAGGTGATTTTTCATGCGAAATTATTATGGTTTCCAAAGCGTATAATGGCAACGAGTTTTGAAAATGGTTTTTGCTTGTTTCTAGATTATAAATCTGTTACCCACGAGCTTCAAGCTTACCCCCTCCCAATTCTGTCCCATCTGCAGGTGAGAAGCAAGAGATCGAGTAGCTAAGGGTTACGACATCACTCCGAAATTGCATACTTTTGAATTTTGAGTTAGGTTTTAGGAATTTAAGGGTTTAGCTGCATTTCAAGTATCTTTTGTATTTTTTGGATTATGAAGTAAATGATGTATTGTCGCTTGAAATGCCATTAAACCTTTGTAAAACTCTTACTTTTGATATTAATGGAATATATGTTTGGTTTTGTCTATGATTTTTCATGCTTTCGCAAAGTATTCGATTATGGAAATAAGATTAGGATTTTGAGAAACTGTTTTTGGTTATGTTCTTATCCATTTTTGGGTTAAATTGATGAATGTTGCTGAAGGATTTTAAATTTGCACTTTAGTAAGATAAGTAGTTTGGGTTATGGTTCTATCACAGGGGTTTTCCCGCGGCGAAGCCAAGAGTCGCCGCGGTGTAATTCACCTGAAGGATTCTTCTTTCAAATTTCCAAATTCTAAGCCTCCTTTTATGCTCAAGCTTCACGATCCCATGTTCGATGTTGGGCTTTGAAAATGCGGTCCAACATGTTGTGGTATCAGAGCGACTAGGTTTAGGTCCAGGTGTAGGACTAGGTTTAGACATGATTGGCGTAGGTTAAGACATGAAGTGAATATGCATTGTTTTAAATGAATAATTTACATTGTTTTAAATTGTTTCACATGATTTGAAATTGTTTTATACGATTTGAACTGTTTTTCATACTCTGAAATTGTTTTTCATGAACTAAAGGTTTCCAATGGTTTTATATTCAAGGAGTGAATATGCCGCCTCAAAAGAGAACTAGAGGAGCTATGACTCGATCTCACTCTCGCCAAGGGAGCACCGATGAATCTTATGTCCCACAAGATGGTAAGACACATTCTGCTCTGGATTCTAAGGCACCTAGTGTGCAGCACGAGGTGCCTCCACCTCCTCCTCCTATGCCTCAAACAAAACCTATAGATCCGCGATTCTTTCAAGCATTTGCTCAGGCTTTCTCATATACCATATGCACACAAGTCCCGATGTAAGCTTCAGTAGATAGAAGTGGATAGTATGACAAGCTTCGCAAGTATGGAGCGGTAGATTTTAACGGAACTACAAATTTGGAAGAGGCTAAAGCTTGGTGGAAGAGGAACGAGAGGATTTTGATTCAGATGAAGTGCTCGGATGAGGAGAAGTTAGATTATGCAGTGAGCTTGCTAGAGGGGGACGCACTTAATTGGTGGGAATCAGTGTCCCACAGTCAGGATATGCCTCCGGTGTTGTCATGGAGAGACGTTTTGGAAGCTTTCAGGAGGAAATACTTCTCGAGGGTCTATAATCAAGAGAAGGCCAAGGAATTTCTCAATCTCATATAGAGGGACATGAGTGTGAGTGAATATGAGCTTAAGTTCACACAGCTTTCTAGATATGCAGCTAACATTGTGGCGAATGAGGAAGATAAGTGTCGTAAGTTTGAAGGAGGGCTCCATTTGGGGATCAAGGAGAAAGTCTTGATCCATAATTTTTGTGACTACCAGCAGTTGGTAGATGCTGCACTGTAACACCCCACTCCCACTGGACCCGAACCCGATATCGACGGTGATATCCAAATCCGTGCCCCGCGAGGGTGGTGTGCCACATCACTAAACAAT
>JAOQMS010043807.1:0-11228 GCA_027563885.1 Erythroxylum longipes
TTCTTTAAACTTGGCTTATACACTTTAATCTCATCATTTCTACTTATATTCTTATTTTCCTCAATCAATCCACAGCAATATACCTATTCACACCTATATCACATTCAAGGGTACATACACAATTGTGGTGAACCTTTATCTACCAAATACAACCAGATACTATTTCTCATTTGCAAAATACCCATAAATTTTTATTTCCTCACATTCTATGATATCATCATTTTTTCTTAGTGCTTCTAATAGCTCAAACTCTTAAAGAATGCTTATGCATATGACTCATACTGGGGATCAGTTGTCGCTGTCTGTTATGACATGACTAAAATGCACGTAAATAGACATGTATTTCAGAAAACGCCCATACAAGATAGTAATTTTGGGCTCTAATACCACATATGTAACACCCCAGTCCCGCAAGGCACGTACCCGACATCTATGGGTGATATTCGAGTCTGTGCCCCGCGAGAGAGGTGTGCTAGAACACTCAATCAGTCAAAACTCAGCACAATTTTCTTTTGTCAAACCACAAACATAATATGCGAAAATCCAAAACCAAATCGGGCTCGCTTTATTCGCAAACTTTTTCAATCATAACAATATAATCAACAGAATTTTCAATAGCCATTTGGGCACTTTCACAAAAACAAAACACTTTAGTCATAAAGTTTTTACATTACAACATAAATCATATACACATTTTTACAAAACTTTCGGAATACATAATTTGATATAAAAGTTGCGGAATATGCAATTCCATACAAAACGAAAGAAATATAGTACGGACGTGAACTGATCCCAACCTCTATCCCTTACTTGTATGCTATAGGGATACTCCCGTTTGCCTAATGGGGTATTCTTCTAACCCTGAAAAATATTTGCAAATTTTGGGTAAGTTTTGCGAACTCAATGAGTGGCCATCATCGATGGCTCACCCAATCACATAACACATAAATCACATTCACATCATTTCACATTTCACATTCAATACAATTTAATCATTCACATTATGCATATGCAGTGTGAATGAGACCCAGTTTCCATTTATTACTTTGTTGTGACCGAGTGCCTAAATTGTCCTGTATCTATTGTGGATACTGGGCTCATTAAACGTTGAGCATGAGGCTCTGAATCAAATTCTGAGCTGGAGGCTCTTTTCACACTTTGAGAATTAAGCTCTGATCGATGGCTACTCTGGTCACAACTCCCACTATCTGATCTTGCATTTATGTATGGAATGCATCTCACATTTTCAATCAATCATATCATGAAACATTTAGTTTGTCACATTCACATTCAAGTAGCACTTCAATATCTCATCCACATTTGACAATCATCGAACCTTCTGTGTGGAATTCAACACAATCAATCACATTCATATGAGCATTCAGTAGTTAATCAACACAAAAATTCGAACAAAACAAACAATGAAATGAGACCATCTAGGTCTACTCACAGTACGCTCTAGATTAGCATTTGTTCCAAATTCTGGAAACGCTTGAATTCAGACATTTAACCTGCACAACCCATTTATGCAAGACACACGTTGCACACACATTAATAATAGTACAATTATAAGCATTTATTCATACACAATTGTGTATATAGACTATGTACAATGCATACTCAATGACAATCCCGGGTACTTTACTAACTTCATAACTTAATCACTCATCATTTCTTTAAATCACAACCTCCTCCCTTTGGTAATTTGATATGAAAACTCATCCACTAATTTTCCAATATATACCCATATCTGACTAGTGAAGAGGAAGAACAGAGTCTTTATATATATATGTACATATATCTCACTATCAACTTTCTACTTAAAACTTAATATTTCTTCTCCATTCTTATTTCATTCAGCTCAACAAATCACAATCAAATCAAAATGTATCATTTTTTGCATAAACATCGAAACCAGAAACACTGACACATATTCATCACGTTTTCTGCATTTCTTCACTTTCATTTTTTTGCATTTTCAACTTTTGTATTTTCTTCATTTCTTCCTCTAACTATCACTTTAATCAGTCTTTTTCATCTCCAGACATCACCGTATACCTATCTTTAAACTCTAAATTTATTTTTAATCATCTCTAAAAAGACTTCAAAACTTATGTGTGTGTATATATATATATACAGTAAAAACATCAACATGAACAGAGCATTCACATATACATTTCTCCAAATTTGTCTGCATTAATCTCCTACCCATTTTGGTTGATCTTTCACTTCAAAAATCATTTCTATAACCTCTTATAACATTTTGATCATCAAATCTGAAAATTCAACATGTACGGCACACTCAACATTTCCTCACTTATTTTCCAGCAAAAATGAATATCACTGTTCTTAACCATTCAGTAGTGAGTTAATGATGTATGCTTCATTTCATACAACAATACATAATGATAACAAGTTTACTTGTTTGAAGTTCCAACATCTGCAGCAATCACGTGAACCCTAATCCCTCATGCAACCATGTACATCAACTTGAAAGTTGACAAGGGGTTCGGTTTTTCTTAGGGTAGAAGAAAGAAATAACAAAGAGGAAGTGGCAGCGGGTAAAAGAAAACAAGATTTTTCTCTATTGGAGATTTGATGAAAAACTCTGTGTTGAAGGTAAACCGGAGAAAGAAACTTTGAGAGAGATAAAGACAAGTACAGTAACTTGTCTTTCAAGGTTAATGAAGCTTAACTTTAAAGATTGGAAACCTGTCCATTTCTTAACCACTTATCCACTTCCCTTTATTAAAGCTCACTTAATTATGATTTATACTTAAGTTTATGACTTAATAAAACCACTGAAATAGCAAGTCATAACTCATTAAATCACTTCCAGACTTTTCCATAAAAACATCATTTCGGGTCAACTTTGCATGTTCATTTTGACCCTGATAATTAAGTCATTTTGCAATACTTTCCTCTAGAAACATGTTACATTATGTCTTATGTTTTCATTGACACTAAAATAATCCAATTTGGTTCAGTAATTTGGAAGATATGCCTCAAACATTTTCAGGCTGTCCAAATTCAAAAACAGTGTAGTATGCATAAATTCCATCCAATAATTAACCATCATAAGGATTGAATCACAATTCAACTTATAAATATGATCTGTATCCCTATGTCTCTAGTTTATTCCAAATTAAAAATCATCTCATTTGGACAACTAGAAAAGAAGTTATGGTCACAAGAAACAGGACTGTTCAGTTAGCAAATTTCTCTCAGGTGTTTAGATCAATTGCAAGTCATGGCTGCTATTGAGGAAAACAGTAACTTGATGTGATAAATAAACATGATTCTTACAATTAAATCATGGGAATGAGATAGCAATGTCATGGGGGTGCAGGATTCACGGGCGTGAGAGGAACATGAGTGTGCAAGAGTCATGGGTGTGACAGATAAGGATAAAGTTTGGGTGAGAGCACAAGTCAGATTCGTCCCACGTTTATTACTCAATCTTCCTCAATTCATTTCAGATGGATATGATTTTTTTTTAGTGGAAAGGTAGATCAATGTCTTACTAGTCCAATTGTCTAAGTTTCATCTCATTTGGGAGTCGGACGAAGAAGATATTGCCCAAAAGCTATCGGATGTTCTTCACCCCTGAAAACTTCAAAGTCACTATCATGCAATTCTTCTTCTTCTTTACTAAGATTTCTACTTCAAACCTCCATAACTTTTGATCCAGAACTCCAAAAATTTCTATCAATGGAATGCTGAATGAATGATCTAAAACTTTCACGAAGACCATTTTATCAAAATCTTCCTAGATCAATACAGTTTAATCAAGAAAGTTTAGATTGAATTTTTACCTCTCTTTATCTTTTCTTTTATTCTAAACCAACTTCTCTAACTTATTTGATTTCATCATCTCAAGTGGATATTTCTTCAAATATACCTAATTTCAACTCAAAATAATCCATACACATTTCATATTCCCCACTTGAGCATAAACACTCAAAATATAGCACATTCTTTTACACTCAAAACAGAACACAACATATACATCCATCCAACAATGTACTGTGCCTATTTCTCATTTTCATGTCAAATTTTGAGAATCTTAAAGACAGAATTAAATTTCAATTTCTTCATGAAAAATATATCCACACGTCTTTAGTTTAATCTAAACTTAAAATCATCGCATTTAGATGCCTATAGATCAAGTTATGGATAAAATACAGATTCATGTTCAGTGAAACACTGCATCTGTACATTTTCCAGTACCGTTGACCACCTCTTTCATCTCAAACCCTCTCTTTTGGTTAGTCTATCTCTTCTAGCTTATTTCCTCAATATTTCCACTTACGTAAATTTTTATCATTCACTATCCAAAATCCATTTAATACAGTTGTAGACCATTCTAAATTCTCAATCCACCATCCAAAATTATTTTATCACTGTAACCAAAATTTTCCACATATCCCATTACAATTCAATTTTACCCAGAATGTCAATGAGTGCATGTACAATTATTTTCATGTATACAGAAATTCAAATTCAAAAGCATGTATGCTAACATTATGCATGAGCCCTTTTTTTAAAACTATCTCATTGTTATTTTCTCCATTAAAGAAGTCTTTGGTTCTAACCCTTGATTTGGGGATGGGATGTTACATGCAATCATATACATTTATATGTCACTAATTTATATTTTCAAAAGACTAATCAATCATAAATACATTTATGAATATATCATGTATCATGCATGTTCAATGACAATTTCTCGGGTATGTTTCTTTAATACTCTTTATAAACTTCAAAACATTCTTTTAATCCTTAATACCTTTTTTCACTTTAATCCTTTCATTCAACATCAACTAAATTCATTTAAGAACTCATTTAAACCTTAATACTTCATATGGAAACATCCTAGCCTTTATTAGTCCGAAAATCACTAAAAAAAACACCCTTTTGCATTTCCTCTCAGGTGACGATTGTGCGAGTGCACGATCGCAACTTTCCTCCTTTTCGGTAGAGTCGCGATCGTGCAGGTGGACGATCCTAACTTCCATCTTTTTCAGTAAGGGTTGCGATCGTGTAGATGCATGATTGTGCCCTATTGCATTTTTCTTCTTCCTTTCTTCTGTTTATCCGATACTCACATTCATTTAAACACCAAGTTCACTCCAATTTTCTAGATTACTTTACCACAAACACAACATCATTCCATACTCATTCACATATCAATTTGTTTTCATGAAATTATCAAACTCTAATCAATTTATTAAACCTCTTCAACTACATAATATCATTCATGAAACCTATCCTTTTCCATAACACGATATCCATTTTATCAAACACTTCACTATCAAAATTCTATCATTTACAGTTGATGACCTCTTCATTTTTACTTCAGCTTCAGTTTAGTAACATCAATACACATTTCAACAATTCATGATTGATCCTAAACCCTAAAACAATACCTATTCCATATTTTTCCATATCACATGTTCTGCATTTTTTTTCAAGATTTTCATAAGCAAATTTCAGGTTATATTTGTATGACCATTATGACCTAGACAATGAGGTAATTAGGCATTACGTTCTACTAATGAAATGATACGCAATGTCATCAGTTTCTAATGACATCAATTTCATACATTTTGGTTGAGTATCTTGCAAGTTATAATAAAAAAGCTACAGACTATTTTCATACCTTGACAGAACACAATTCTCAACTTTAAGCCAAATTCAAGACTTTTAGGGACAGAATTCAAATTCGATTCCTTCATGAAAAAGGTAGCCATATGTCTCTATTTTGCTCTAAATCAAAATCTATCCAATTTTGATAGTCACA
Source organism: Erythroxylum longipes (assembly GCA_027563885.1). Taxonomy (NCBI): domain Eukaryota; kingdom Viridiplantae; phylum Streptophyta; class Magnoliopsida; order Malpighiales; family Erythroxylaceae; genus Erythroxylum; species Erythroxylum longipes. The sequence goes on from JAOQMS010043807.1 coordinate 5,804, forward strand.
TATCAATTTATGTCCTAATTACAAATGTATGTTTAGTAAAACACTATATATATCACACTCCAGCACACTTCATATAACTCCAATTTCCACAATCCTTCATCACACTTTCTGTACATTTTCATTTTTCTTGTATCATTGAAACTCTTCTTCCTACAACACTACCCATGCATGCATTCATTTATCTTCCTACACCACTCATGCATGCATCCATTTACAAACATTAAAAAATCATCAAAATGTCATTTACACTACCCATATAACTTAAAGCATCACTTACTTGATTCAAAAAAATTCTAGCAATTGAGAGTGGTTAGAAGAGATTTCAGTTGATGGACAAGAATAGAGAGACAACATATGGTGTGAAGTGGTTTCTTTGAAAGGTGTCACGTTGATGAATTAACCAAAAGCCAATACAAAAAAAAGAGCAAAGATGGTGTTTCGGTGATGGCAAAGCAAGGAGGAAGGTTTAGATGATTTCGGTGAAACCAAAGAAAGGATCTACAGAAACATATTTCCCAAATGACTAGGTGTCTCTATTATGCAATGCTATGTGTCATCATTGCATGTATAACATGTGTCGTCCATGTAAGGCTACCAAAAGTCACTTAGATATTGGTCCATATGTCACACATTAATTGATCCATTTGTCACTCTATAATTAGTCCATTTGTCAATTAATTTCTAATATAATTGTCACACTTCTTTTTGTCCCTTTTTTCTATATTTTTCCTAGTCTAAAATACCCCAAAATTTTGATAGATTTCCAAAATATTCGAATTTTCTACAAAAATGCAAAATTAATTCTAATACACACCAATTCAAATTTCAAGACAATTAGTCCATAATTCACACTTTAATCACATTAAAATCACTTATACCTGGAAAATGTTAATGAATGCATGTACAATTATTTTCATGAGTGACAACATTATTCATGAGTATGTGTATGCCACATAATGCATGAGATGCACTTCTAAATTCTCAACAAACTCTCGTATATAGTATCCTACGGTTTTAACCCTTATCATGGGATAGTGGGATGTTACATTTACTCTTATGTATTGGTATGTACCATTAAAATCATTACACCTTATCTAGATATTTATTTTCAAAAGGTCACCAATTAATATCTTAAGCTAATGATACCTTGATTTCAATTGATTCTAGATAACAATTGAGTATTCTATGATTATACAAAAGTTACTTATCCTTAGTAGTTACCATTTCAATACATCCACATAAATCTAAGCTTCCACTGTGGTACTCTGAGTCATCTCAGAATTTTAACTATGGGGACTAAGACTTAATAGCATTCAATATGTCATAGATCACTCCCTATACCATATCCAAACTTGTAATACATATGTGTTCTGTAACATCATTCACCAAGGTAACAACATTATTGGATGTGCATTCATAATAACTAATCAACTTAACCTTGGGGACTTCTACATATATTGCTATCATTTATTTTATCTTACTTAAGTATGTTCTCAATCAATTCAGATTTGTAACTATCATTAAATTATAATATCAAATCCAATGATATAATCATATACTAAATCATAAACTTTTAACATGATAATTAAACAACCATTCCAGTTCCAAGTTCAACCTTTGAAGGTTATAGTAAATTTTGGCTTCTTCCAACTTTGCTTATACACTTTAAATCTTGTCATTTCTACCTGTGTCTCTGTTTTTCTTAGTCAATCCATGAAAATTTATTCATATTCATGTCAATTCAAAGGTATACAACCACAATACAATACTAATATCATATTCGATGATATAACCATAAATATAATTACACTAAGTTTATGTCTAACTCGAACCATGTAGTATCTCTTATTTTAAGATATCATCAAACTTTCATTTTCTCACACCCTAATAGATCATCATTATTCTCATTTTTTAACAGTTCTTAATGAATGGTCATACGTGTGACTTATTTAAATACAACTAAGACGAGGGATCAGTTACCTCTACATGCCTAATTGAACATTAATCGATACTGACAGTGTATGATGAGTTTAAGATGCATGTAACAAGACACATATTATGATAAATGCCCATGTAAGATGCTAAGATTGGGCTTTAATACCAAAATGTAACAAACCACTCTCATAGAGCATATGCCTGAATGTGTCGATGAATATTCGAGAACATACTCTACAAGGATGGCACGTTAAGATGATGAAATCAACTAATTACAAATTTTCAGGAATCAAACACATCTTAAACAAACCAGTATTCATTTTGGCCCATTTCATTTACAAATCTATCTAGTCATAAATGTCATTACATTTTAGAATTTACACATACACTATATAACATTTAAGAAATGCAATTCGTGATAAAAATAACTGAAGTCATTTGTAGGTACAACTAATCCCGACCACTAGCTTTAGTCTAAATATAATAGCTACTTCAACTAAACTAACTAAAACTCTTTTGAACCTGAAAGACAACGTTGCATTTTTTATGAGCTTGCGAACTCAATAAATAAATCATCATCGATGTGCTCACTCATATCAAAACACAAGGACAATTCATATTCCAATCCATAAACAAATCATATCATCCAACATTGAATATTACATCACATTTTATCATGCTTCAACAAATACAACTTGTGTACAATATTTAACATCACTATTTCAAAACAATCCTATAATTCATTTTAATAATCCATATGATACATATCATGTTGTATATGCAAATGTACATATAACTCGATTCATTTTCACTTAGTTATGACCAAGCGCCTATTTTTTATCCTTTATCCATTGTGGATACCGAGCTCATTTCATTTACTATCCCATACCTATGGTAGATACCAGGCTCATTAATAACTGAGCCTGTGGCTCTTTGTGTACATTCTTGAGCTTAAAGCTCTTTTTCAGACTGATCACTCCAATCACAATTCCTTTATCTGATCATGCATTTCAATGTGATGCATCATTCCATATGTCATGTTTCATTACCTTTCATTCCTATGAGCTTCTATCATATGTATCAAATTCATCGGATCTAAGTCTAGCAATTCACATTCAATTGCTTACACATTTCATATTCAACATACATATCAGACATAAACACATAATTGAGTTTACACAATTTCCATATTCATATACAATTAGAAAGAACTTCCAATACAATCCCGAATATTGAACTCCTTGAACTATCAATATCCAAAATTATCACAATCATATAAATAATAGGTTAATATTTAAAGGTTAATTGAAAACAACTCAGTCATAGTGAGAAAACATCTAGGTTAACTCAAAGTACGCTCCAGATAAACTATTGCCTTAATGAACCTGCAATGTCTGAATGTTGACATTCAACTTATGTATCTATCTTTATGCAATACACACATATTTCACATATCATTAAGTTGTTAATCATATGATTATTCAGTCATTTACATATATATATGTCATATTTAATGTATGCTCAATTGACTTTCCGAGTATGCATCCTCATCCATAAATCTTAACCTTTCATACATCATAGCTTGGATAAAACTAGTTTACAATTAGTTTTATACATTAAGTAAGCTTGATTTGTTCATCAATCACATATGTTCATATAATTATCCAATTCTTACTTACAATTACTTCATATTATCCCAAGTTCATTCATTTATATCTAATACATATTACTTATATCCTTTCAATCATATTTGTATTCATAAGAACATCTTAATTCCTTTAACAACTCATAATTTCTAGATTTCAATACATTGATATCAAGACAATCAATTCCTTATGTTATGACATCAATCAACAACCTAAACTTATGAAACCACAATAATTTAGGTTTATTTCAAGCCTCAATAAAGTCCAAATACACCAATCTAAAGTGACTTATCCTTATATAGTTCAACAATTACACAAAACAGAAATTATCATTACAAAGCATTGCCTACAACTTTAGAGGACCTTCCCACGATTGTAGGATGAGTGAACTGAAAGGTTACCATCCATTTCCTTCAAAATTTTCCAGATTCAAACACTTTTATACCAAATTCAAAACATATTAATCATAGTTCATTAATTATACCTTAATTATACTCCAATTCTTCATCAATTTTATCCCAAATCCTAACTTAAAATCATTCATTTAACAGCTCATAAACTATTGTCTTTCTTACATCAAAATCCAAAACAAAAACTATCATTCATGCATCATTTTCCAGCACTAGTTCAATATCAATACTACATTCAATCCACCCCTAATAACTCATGAGAAAAGTTTTGTTAAAACATACCACAATAGACTAGTATTTCACTTCTTTGCTTAGCTCTAATGCAACCTTAAGATTAGTTGTTGGCCCCCTAAATTTTTTCTCGAGGAACAAGCATAATTTAAATAAATTATGAGGTCCTTAAGGGATTATATTGTGGAGTTAATCATTATGTTAATGTTAGTAAGATTTTATGACATAGGTTAATTGAATTAAAGTGTTAAAGTAGTAAGATTGCTTTAAGGGCAATCTTGGCATGTCATTTAAGATTAAAAGGCACAAGGCATATAAGGAAGGGTAGGAGTGACTTTTACCACTCATTAAGGGCAAAATTGGAAAAGGAAAAGTGTTGTCTTGCTTTTAAGAGGCACAAAAACGAAATTGAGAGAGAGAAAGAGGAGAAAATCGTGAAAGAGAGAAACAAAAGAGAGAGGGAGACGTCCATGGGAGAAAAAGAGGGAAGGCAAGTTAGGATTTCATCATTTCTAAGCCTTCAAGAGAGATTTTGAGGTTGTTCAAGAAGGGAAAAAGGTAGAGAAAGAGAAGAGCTTCAAATTGAGGCAAGGATCTCTTCAATTGGTGAAGAATCAAAGAAATCAAGAAAGACAAAAGAAGCAAGGGATCAAGAGAGGCAACAGGAACAAGAGAAGAAGCATTTTTTAGCAAGTTTCTAAGCAAGGAAATCAAGGTGGGTACATGTTTATGGTAAAGGAAATAAGCCACTACTGTTTTCCTTAAATCAAAGATGTTTACTGATTTCAATTGCATCATAAATGCTACATTAATTGTTCTTGAATGATTTGTGAAATCTGCTATATGAATTGTGTGATGATTTATAAAAAGACTTTGCAAGTGATTTTTGAAAAGATACATGTGTATGAAATCATGCTTTCAAGAATGGTTTTCAAGATATTCATATACATATCAAGTATATGAAAAGTAATCTTTCGAAAATCTGCCATTTTGGGCAACAAGTTTACAAGATTATGGAATACATGTTATGTGGGTTTGGTTTAGTCCATTCTGTTGTCAAGTGCACTTCGACTAAAGGCTTCTACTACCTGCCAGCTAGTGGCATGGAGCTCCTTCATAGACTCCTTCATGTTTACGACTACACAAAACCACTAAGTGGGATTGTGCTAGTTCATTCTGTTTACGACTTCACAGGACCATTAT
>JAOQMS010043808.1:0-11227 GCA_027563885.1 Erythroxylum longipes
ATCAGTCCATCGGTAAAAATGATGAAACACACGCCACGTGTTCGTGTTAAAACCGATGAATCACCGACGAAATATATATTTCGTCAGTAATTTAGGTTTACCTCGTCGTCTTTAACCAAACGACGAAGAAAATTGTCGATAAATACTGACGAAATATATATTCCGTCGGTATATGAATTTCCAAATTACTTGACCGCCTCGGTTACCGCTCTTTTTGCGACAGAAAATATCAGTCCATCGGTAAAAATGATGAAACACACGCCACGTGTTCGTGTTAAAACCGATGAATCACCGACGAAATATATATTTCGTCAGTAATTTAGGTTTACCTCGTCGTCTTTAACCAAACGACGAAGAAAATTGTCGATAAATATCGACGGAATATATATTCCGTCGGTATTTGAATTTCCAAATTACTTGACCGCCTCGATTACCGCTCTTTTTGCGACGAAAAACATTAGTCCATCGGTAAAAATGATGAAACACACGCCACGTGTTCGTGTTAAAACTGATGAATCACCGACGAAATATATATTCCGTCAGTAATTTAGGGGGGGCGCGAGTTAAAGGCACTGAATCACCGACAGAATATATATTCCGTCGGTAATTTAGGTTTACCTCATCGTCTTTAACGAAACGAAAAAGCAAATTGCCGACAAATACCGACGAAATATATATTCCGTCGGTATTTGAATTTCCAAATTACTTGACCGCCTCGATTACCGCTCTTTTTGTGACGAAAAACATCAGTCCATCGGTAAAAATGATGAAACACACGCCACGTGTTCGTGTTAAAACTGATGAATCACCGACGAAATATATATTCCGTCAGTAATTTAGGGGGGGCGCGAGTTAAAGGCACTGAATCACCGACAGAATATATATTCCGTCGGTAATTTAGGTTTACCTCATCGTCTTTAACGAAACGAAAAAGCAAATTGCCGACAAATACCGACGAAATATATATTCCGTCGGTATTTGAATTTCCAAATTACTTGACCGCCTCGATTACCGCTCTTTTTGTGACGAAAAACATCAGTCCATCGGTAAAAATGATGAAACACACGCCACGTGTTCGTGTTAAAACCGATGAATCACCGACGAAATATATATTTCGTCAGTAATTTAGGTTTACCTCGTCGTCTTTAACCAAACGACGAAGAAAATTGTCGATAAATACTGACGAAATATATATTCCGTCGGTATATGAATTTCCAAATTACTTGACCGCCTCGGTTACCGCTCTTTTTGCGACAGAAAATATCAGTCCGTCGTTAAAATTGATGAAACGCACGTTGTTCATGTTAAAACCGATGAATCACCGACGGAATGGTTTAGCAAATAGCCGACATTTATAGACGGAATATAAATTCCGTCGGTATTTAAGTTTCCCAATTAACTTAAATACCGCTTCTTTAAACACGATGATTCATCGACGGAATACCAATGCCGTCGGTAAAGTTAATTAAAGGGATACCGACGGAACGCATTACGTTAGTATATAAAATGGACTGAAACACTTTTGCCAACGGTATCTTAACCGTCGGTAATTGTACGAAACTAATTAATTACAGGAGTAATTCCCGTAATTATTACCGATGGTTGGTTCTACTCCGTCAGTAAAGTTTCGACGGACATAATTCCGTTGGTATATATCCGAAGCAATTAAATTGTGAGAAACATTCCCGTAATTTATTCCGATGCCGTAGGTTATGTCGTCGCGATATGTCATTGGAGATTTTGCGCGAAATTCTTTCCCTCCATTATTGTCGATGGATATATTGTTCCGTCGCTATATATAAACAGTATAGTTTATTTGCCGACGGACAGTAAGTTTCCGTCATTTAATAGCGTTAGTTTTCTGTCCGTTAGAAAATTTCTGCCGCTATTCCATGATTTTCTTGTAGTGTCTCATTCAAACAATACATTTCAATCATTTAAACATACATATCAAACGTATATGCAATGCTCATGAGACTCACTTTTAATTATTACGTTGTTGTAACCGAGTACCTACAACTGTCCCATATCCTATCAAATCGAAAAATAAAACATGCAAGATTTGGCTAAAACAGTATATTTCAAAACTTTTATAGAAATCAAAACACAGCAAAAGCAAGATAACCAAATCAACATGCCAAGCCATATATGATACGGTATAAGGATAATAAACATAAGAACAAGGTGGAAGAAATTATATTACCGACTCCTTCGCTACAGCATTAACTCCTTGCTGTGCTATCCTATCCTCGGCAATGTATCCTCTTTTAGGAGATATATCCTCTTCTCGTTATTATATCCTCTTCTTAATATTGTATCCTTGACCAATCCGATCTACCAATTGTTCTTCTTAGACAACTTGGTTAATAAGATACTTTAGTGGGAAAGGAGAAGAAAACTTGAAGAGAATTTTTCCTTGGAAGAAAGAAGCCAATTTTTGAGACACTTCTCATGCAATTTTCGTCTATACCATGCAAGATAGGAGAGAGAGAGTCAAAAATGCAAGAACACCTTCTTACACCTTCTCAATTTCAGTTTTTCATCAAAAGAAAGAAGAGATTTGCATCAAATGCATCACTTCATTCTTTAATCATTCATAAAGAAGCTAATAAATGAGACTATTCTCATTTGCCTTTAGGATGGCTATATGAAAAGACAATTAACCTAAATGAGACATATCAATTTCAGTTTTGTGATGAATGAAGGAAGATGGTCCATCACAATGCACCTCTTTCTTCTTTAATCCAATGAATGTTAGTAGGTTACATGCTATCATTAATAGGCCACCATTAAACCATTTAATGATAAGGTCATTACTCCATTTAATGATGATAAAACATGTTAAAACCATCTTTACTATAGCAAATCAATGCTAAATGTGCAGCTGCACATTTAGTCCACTAAAAACACAAAGGCCTAGTCTATGATTTATCCCACACTAGTTAGGAAACATATATATAGGCCTAACCTATTAATCACTCATTCAGTGAACATAGGTTCCAGTTCCAGTATATAAGCGTAGAAAAGCATCACATGTAAAGTCAAATCTCATCAGTGGGCCAAATCTCAAAATTAGCCAAAATAGTTACTTGTGTCACCACTAGTCAGCCAAACTAGTGCACACACCCACCTATTCCTAGTGTTGACTCGACTCTTATTTGTGGTGAGTCCAGACTACGATTGACAAGAATGTTATGACCCTAGGTGATGACCTCATCGGTGACCAAACCTCTAGGTCTGGAATCACCCACAAGTCCCATAGACAGGTGTTGATACGAGGACTGACTTTTATATACCAGCGTTAAGGATACGAGTTAGCCAATCGTTACCTCACCAATTACAAAAAAATCATATACAAATATTTAATACTAAAATCAAGTAAGGTACCATGGCTTTATTTATCAGTCCAACCGATAAAATGGAACTTTGCCATGGCTCTAAGCCAAAAGAGAACACATACATGCAGCATACATGACTCAGTTATGCATATGTAAGTTACAAAACATTATTTCATGTAGTAAAAGTCATCTTTTGCACTCCAAGTGCAAAGTTGTTCAAAACTGTATTTTCAAAAAATATATAAGTATACTAATATCTATTTGAGATTCAATTCTACTATGCATTACCTAGGTTCAAAATTCATATACAAGTCATTAGGCATGTCTTGGATTGTCTGATAGTTGTGCAATAGTCTACGTTTTTGTAAGTATTTGGCATTTTTTCTTACATAATAGTTTATTATTTTTGTATTTTAGGATTCATTTTGTTTGTTTTCATTTAGTTTGATCTTCATTGTTCTTCTTGGTAAAAATTGATTATTTTTATGTAAGAATGAAAATTGAGCAACTTAGAGATTGAGTTAGAGAAAAAAGAGGAGAGGAGAAGAGGAAGCTTTCTATTGCAAGATCCTACAATCATGGGAATCATGCCAATTCCCATGATCGTGGGATGTTTTATCCGAGAGACTACGCGGGGTTCAATTAAACTTTAGGGTTTCTGGACTATATAATGTATTAATCCTCCATGGATGAAAGCAGACAAAAACCCTTTATAGAAAAAAGCCTCCTTAAGTGAAAAATACAAGTTTTGAGTCTTGAGGAAGGTGGAGATTCAAAGATTATCAACAATAACTGGGGAAATAGCACATCAATACCAAAAATTGCAGATTTTGGAAAAGAAGAGAAGGAGTTTTCTTTATTCTAATTTCTATGTTTTTATCTCTTCTAGTCTTTGTAAAATGGAATTTTTTAATGTTGGTGCTGTTATGGAGATCATGAGTAGCTAATTTAGTTTTAGGGATTAGTTTTGAACTATCTTGTTAAACTCTTATTTTATTGAATTGAATGAAAGTTATCTTTGATGATTGTTGATTATATTCTTGTACCTCACAATAAATTGAGAGATTGAGTTGGGTTATTATTGTAGGATTGTAGAACGAGAGATGGCAACCTATAGACTCACATTCATCATGTTAATTGATTAGCTAAAAAAGAGATCTCAGCTAATTCAATTGATCACCCATAGGATAACTTAATAACTAGTTAAATTGGTTGAGTGATTGGGTAGGTTGAGAGATCACTTAATCGAATTCATTTAATTTGATTAGGGATAATTAATTACACCTTGAGAGAGGGTATTTAATACAATTAGACATCTTAGGTGAGACACAATTTGATTAATAAAATAGGAGGGAGACAAGATAGGGAGAAAGTGATCTCTAATCATTAAAACCATGAATTCTAATTTTCTGCATTTTGGTATTGACTATTGTTCATTATTAGTCATTTAATTTTGATTTAATTTTCTAGTTTATTTACATAAAACAATTTCGTTTTTTAAACAAAGTGTAATCTGAATTAAGTGGTGTCTAGGCATCAATCCATATAGGATCGATATCTGCTTTCTAACTACAAGTCACGACCTATATACTTGTAATTTTTTAGTGTAAAATGAGTAAACTGTTTTGCAAAATCACTCAACATTGTCCTAGTCCCATATATGTTTTCCCCAACTCACCTCAAAAGAAGGTGTACACTCCCTTGACTTTAACAATCCTAGGTATAAGCTCCTTGATCCTTAGCTTCCGAGCCTTTATACTTAGCTTCTGAGCCTTTATACATACAATATGCAATGTATTTACTACTCAAACATGTATCTCATATTTATACACTATCACATAAGTGTATAAAACACAATATCAAGAGAGAGTAATTAACCGTAAGATCATTTAGAACCAATAATCCGGTAATTCATAATCAATTAGGTTAGCATTAAGGATTAGCAAAATCCCCTTTCTCTCAATTGTAAATTCCTTAGGTTGATTCTTGAGAGTGTGTTGCAACTGCTAAATTGTTAATATTATCCTATTTGATTTTTGAATTGATTTGCTCGATTGAGTTGAATTCTCATTTTAGTTCTGTTACATTTTGAATTTGTGTGATTTATTCTAGCTTTAGATTTTAGGATTAGATTATCCCTCCTTATAGGATCAACACCTTAGGTACTACGCGAATGACTCGTACGCTTACATATTATCAAGGTTAATTAATTAAAACTTACATACATTGAAACAACCCGATCAGCATGGATAGAAGATGAAAAGTTAGCTCATAAAAAAAGGAACTTTTCATTTAAGGATTCAAAAGAGGAGTCAAATGAAAAGGAAAAGACATCCTCAAGTAGAAATGATGAGGAAGCCCTCATAACTAGAAGATTTAAGAATTTTCTAAGGAGAAAAAAGTTCTATAAGAAAGGACTTCATGGAGAGTAAGGTTAATAGCAAACGAAATCAACTAGCAGCATTTTCTTTGAGTATAGGAATCCCAGTCACATGAAGTTCCATGTTCCTCTAGCCTGAACTATAGTGTCAAGTATGAAAGAAATCAAAAGAATAAGAAGAGTGACTATAATGAAATGAATGCTCTTAAAACCTTCACTTAGGGTGATTTAGGTGATCTACAAAGTGACCATTCAGAAAGAGAAATGGATCATATGTGATTCATGGTTTATAGTGATGGTGAGGTACCATTTATCTTTAAATCATGTGGTAAATATAATGATGTTGAATTTTTATACAATGAATTGGTTGAAAGTCTTGAGATTATAGTAAAGAGTTTGGCAATGAAAGATTTGAATTCTTTCTACTATCCCTCAATTAAAAAAAAGTTATTAAGAGGAAAAATAGGACATTATAAGACTTGGTTAAGGCAATGATATATGAGTATAATTTTCCAAAGTATCTTTTTGACAACTGCGATAGCAAATACATATCATATTTCCAATACGATCTATATAAGAACATCTATGAACAAAACACCAAATGAGATTTGGTATGGGAAGAAGCTAAATTTTAGTTATTTCAAAGTGTTTGATTATAAGTGTTTAAAGATAACTTGGGAAAGTTTGATTCCAAAGCAGATGAAGGAATTTTTCTTAGTTATTCCTTAACTAGTAAAGTACATAGAGTGTTTAACATGAATAGTCTATGTATGTTTTTTTATTAATCTAACCCTCTTCCTTTTATGAAAAAGCTTAAAGATTATGATTTAGACCTATCAAATGATTTAGATAAATTAAACCTTAAAGAGAAGGAGAATGATCACTAAGATACCTCGTATGAGTTAAGAAAGCACATAGAAATCAAGTATCAATTTATTAAAGATTATACATAAAATGATGTCACTTAGCTAGAATTTGCCAAAACCTTACACCAATTGGATGATATTTTTATTAAATTATTCAGTGAGGACATTTTTTCATAATTATATGATAATTAGGCATGTTTGATGCATATTCTTGAAGATTAATAATGTTTTTATATGTTTATACGTATTTTTAATCACTCGAAAATAATGAAATTCAATTTTTATTTAAATTCACTTTAGAATTTTTCTTTTAAATTATTATGCTTTATCTTGTGCACTATTAGAAAAGTGAAGGTCAAGGAAAAAAATTATAGAATGATTCATAAGCTTTTAAAGAGCCCTTTACTTAGGTATTAACTAATTGATGCCTAACTAACAACTAACTAAACAAATATGTTCAACTAACTGAATGTTTGTTGTTTTTTAAACTTCCAATTTATCTCCTTTTGTTTCTTTTCCATTCCTCGCTCATTTCTCTGAAATTATGTCCAAATTTTGTTATTTTTCTAGTAGTTGTTTAGTATTCGATAATAGTTTATCAATTTAGATTTGTTTTTCTCAGATGAAATGTTCTTTTACCTTTGATTTCCATCTCCATTCTAAAGTTCTCTCTCGTGTTGTCTTCTCCTTTCTCATGTAGTCGTCTTTAACTCAAATGAGCATCAAGTGACTCTAAACTCTCTAGCGAATCCTACCAAGCTCCTAGGACTGATTTCCATTAATACTCAAATTCAATCTAATCATTTTAAGTTTGTGTAAGCCTCATTGCTCTCTAAATTTAGATTTTTGAGAATTTATGAATGCTTATTGAATTGTTTATTAATTAAGTTAATTTCATGATTTATAAAAGAATATCCTTTTAATTAACGAAAATTCATTTAGATTGTATCAATTTTGAAGTTTTATAATTGGTAATTTTGCAATTGATTGAAAATATTTTATGCTTTTCAAAGAATTGATGTTTGTTTAGTGAAAACAAAATTCGATTTAAGCTTGTTGAACTAACAATTACATATGGTAATGTTTAATTTTTCTTAAATTTGAATTTTGGCTATTTGTTAAAATTTGGGCATGTTTAATTATTGGAAAATATATATTCTTTATGAAATTAATGGTTGATACGATTAATTTCTACAAAAGCTTGTCATTTATGCCAAAAATTGAAAATTTTTAGTTTAGGCATAATGTCAAATGGGAGAATTTTATCCATTTTTGGTCAAATTAAACATATTAAGGTAATGATTTATGAAGTTAAGGTTTAGTTGATCTTTTTTAATGTTAATTTCAATTATTTTGATCAATTATGTGTAAATTGGATCAATTATGAATTTTTAGTCAACTTTGTATAGTTCATTCCCTTTTGTATAAATCTTTTATGAGCTCTAATTTGATTCCTTATTTGATACTTCCTCTCTTAAGCCTATGAAATTTGAAGTTATCAACTCTAGGTAGTGACAATTTCTTTTAACTAAGCTTGGTGGTGAGAAAGGAGCTTCATCTTCGAAGGATATAGCTCCTTTACTAGCACGAATTCAAATTGAGGATCTATAATTCAATAATGAAGGCACCAATCATGAGGAGAGCCCTCTAGTGAAACTCTATGACCTACATATTTATCAGTTACTTCTTTAAGTAGTAGAGCTTGTTGAGACTTCAAAAGCCCTGCGGAATAATTTTTATCATCCATGGTGAGCTAAACTTAGTTCACTTAGACCACTATAATGGATGCCTAACTAAGATTCCCCATAAGATATGAGGGCAATGTCCTCCTCCTTCATTGCTTATGTCAATTATAATTGCTTTTCTGTCTTTGTTATCTTGCTAGAGAGATGGGGATATATGACATTGATGAATGTTTTTAGATCTTTATATGTTTTATATACATATTTTGGGAGGTTATAAGATTTATCTTGTTAAGGATTTGTAATGCTTTTATGGATGTTTTATTGTATTTTCTTTTTTAATGACGTTGTATATATTTGTTTTTATATATAAGCATATTTCATATTTGGATTCTCTCATAAGAACTTTTACTATTCACTTGATTAAATTTATGACACTTAGCTAAATTTGAATCTTGAATAATAATATAACCAATTCCTAATCTTTGTATAAGGTAAAATTGATAAAATCAATGATGTATAGATTAAGGGGAAGATAATTTATGTTGCTTTGACACATGAGGAATTAAGCTTAAATGAAAATGTTACTCTTTTTTTATTTCTTAACTTCACACTATGCTTTGTCATTATAAAAGAGGAGGAAATTGCAAACCAGATAAAAATGTATATTTGTAATAACAGATCGTATTTTTAACTAATGTTTTAATTTTGTTAAATTAAAGAAAAAGAAACAAAAATATTCAAGCATTTGAATCAATTGATCCAAATGGCATGCTATATAGCGAATTCATGTATATATCAAGTGACCTATGAAGCTAAAAAGGAAGATTAAAGATATTTCATTATCTAAAATCAATGTACTTTTTCTTGTATCCTTAACTAGGTCTTTTTAATACTTTAGGGGCTTTTCAAGCGTAAACATCTCATATTAAATTTTTATACGTGAGCTTTTTATTTATCAAGAGGAATTGCAGATTTAATTTTAAAAAATCTTGATCTTTCAAACAAAATTTAGGAAATTTTAAAGTAAATAAAGTTAATTTTTATCAAAATAAAGTGTTTAATTTTTTTTAAATAGAAGCATTAAAATTTGATTCTTCAAAACATTTTTCTAATGGTTTTAACTAGTCAAAGGGTTTAGATTGATGAGCCAAACAAGTTGCCAAAAAAGTTATTGAATAATTTAACTTTAACCAATTAGACATTCAACTAACCAAAGAGTTATGACCAACAAACTGATGCTTGTTTTGAGAAGTTATGAGAGAGTAGATTCAATTTGGCTAAGGGTCTAACTATTCGAGATACCAACCTATGATTGTCTAACAAGCCAAAAGTAGGTTATTGGTTAATTGATCTTGTTTAAAAACTAGTCAATACAACGACTACTTTAAGTGTCTAACAACCATTTAAAAACTTTTAGGCTATAAATACTTAGTTTTTATTTAGTTTTTGGATAAATTTATTACATTTTGTTCAATAATTGGAATGTATTAGCTGTCCACTCTCAGGTAGGGCAATAAGGGTCAAAGAAGGGCAATCACTCATTCTTATTTTTAAATCAACATTCTTAAAACCAAAGAGTGGGGCGAAAGGGAAGGACTCTCCGTTTCTGGTTTTTCTATATTTGGATTCTTCGGAATCACATAATTCCTTATTTAGGATGTGATTTCAACTCAGCACCTTTTGAAAAGAGTTGCTCTTTGAAGAACATAGTACAATGAAAGTTGTAAGCTATGTTTGTGGGGAGTTGTTGTCTATCGTTAGCTTTTATTGTAAAATCAATCAGGGGGTTTGTTATTACAAAAACATATTTGAGAAAGTTTTCAAATATTCTAAGTATACATACATGTATTGTTAATTGCTTAGTAGCCATAGAGTATTAAAGTGAGCAAGCAAGACTTACTGAAGTTGCAAAGTTCATTTGGGGCTATTTCTTATGCTTATTTAATTTAAGAAGACTTGTAGTTACTCTTTAATATTAAAGAATATTATAAAAGTGTTTCTTTTTACTTAGAACTGACAAATAAATTTGTAAGTTTCCTTGTCAGTCAGTTGAAAGAAGCGTTGAATAAAATCCTAAATAAGTCTTAAGTGACATAGATAAGGTTTGTTTTATGAAGTACTATAAAATCAAATTTTAATCTATACTATAAAATTGATTTGTAATCTTTCTTCCTACTCTCTTTACATTGTTTTCCTTCGTATGATTGTTCTTAACTAAATTGTCATTCTATATTATTATTTTACTAAAATTTGGTCAAAGTGTATTTTTAAATAAGAAAAATTTTAAATTAACCAACTTACAATCTACTTGAAGAATCGTATACGAAGTAGAAACAAAAACAAAATTGCAATCTTGTATAGATCTATTACGTTTAACATTCATATTAATAACAAGAATAGGCAAAAACGCATACCTAAAATTTGTGAGGATTAACAAGTAATGAACTTCGAAAATACGAAGTCTCTATGTACTCCACACTGAAAAATATGTCCTGCTTTCAACACTTGATATAGCTATGGATAAATTTGAAGAACCCTTTCTTTAAGGATGGAGAAAACAATTTTCTCTATTTTGTTCTCTTGTTGATTTCAACGAAATTAAGTGGAAGAATATCAATGCTTCCACTCTTTCTCAACTTCTCTTTCAACGTACTAAAAACGAAATAACATGAAAAAGTATTACAATATCTCTTGTTTTATTCTCTTTAACACTACCAAAAATTAACACAATCCACGACGTTTTATTGGTAAAACGTCACGGATTTCTGATACTTTTCGTGACGTTTTATGAATAAAGCGTCTCGAAATAGAATCTGTGACATTTTATTGAAGAAAACGTCGCAGAATGCCTAGTTAAAACGTTTTTCTGCAGAAGCAACATGACGTCGTTTGGTTTTAAACCAAACGATGTCGTTTTGTGTTTGTTAAAACGTCACCCGCAGTCCCCTTCCCCCCTCT
>JAOQMS010043809.1:0-11227 GCA_027563885.1 Erythroxylum longipes
GTCCACTTTACCCTTGTCATTTAAGCCATATACCGAAAATACCCTCAAATTCTTCTCATGCATTCTTTCCATAAGCTTTTATGCTTAAGTTGATGGAAAATTGTTCATGGGGCTGACAACTTTAATGCAAAACTTTGTTTATTAAACAAATTAGAAAGCCTTAGAAAGAGGATGAAGACTTTGTTGCATTTGTTGAAGGGTGAAAAGAAGGGGTTCCTAGACATTATGAGCTAGAAAATGATTTCCTTTTTTGAAGGAATCAACTGTGCATTCCTAAGAGTTCAATTAAAGACCATCTTATGCTTTAGTCTTATAATGGTGGTATTGTTGGACATTTTAGAGTAAATAAGACTTATGAAATACTCCATGAACATTTCTTTTGAATGAATATGATTAAATATGTACAAATTTTTATAAGCATATGTGGAACTTATCAAAAAGTGAAGAGTTATTTTCATAAAGGATTGTATGTAACTTTATCAGTTTAGATAAACCTTGGAATGAAGTTGATTAGGGTTTCATTCTCGAATTACCTCATACTTAAAGGGGTAAAGACGTTATTATGGTTGTTGTTAATTAGTTTTCAAAGATGATGCACTTTATTCTATGTCATAAGACTAATTTTACATCTTATATTGCGGATTTGTACTTTAAAGAAATTGTTAGATTATATGGTGTTCTGAAAAGCATTTTTTAAATCAAGATGTGAAGTTCTTTATCTACTTTTGGAAGACTATATGTCGTCTCTTGGGTACTAATATGCTTTTTTACTTTTGTATTCTAGGGAGTTGTTATATTGGCTTATAGCCTATATAAAGCAACCATTAGGCTATATTCATCAAATTCGAGAATAAGTATTCAAATAAAGCAAGAACCTTCTCTTTTAATTCTTTATGAGTTTATGAGTGTGAATTGATTTTTGTGACATTATTTCTTGATAATTTATGCAGTGTGACTAGGTCTCAGCTTAAGATATTCAAGTTCATATCCTTTTAATTTCTAGTTCTCATTAATTCACAAAACTAGAAAAGTTCATTCTTTGTTTTCGATTCAGTTGAGTTATAAATCATATTTGCTTCCATTAAGCAGACCAGTAATCTTACTAAAATCTTAAATCATTAAAATACCTGTGATCCATCTAAGGAATTCAAGACTCCTATTAGGAGGAAATTAGAAAGGAAAATAGGAGAAAAATGTATCATACATTAACCTAATAACAATTATCTCATGGAATGTGTAAGGACTTAATAACCATGAAAAGTAGCAAGTATTATATGATTACTTCCAAAATCTAAAATTGCTTTTAACTGTATAGTTAGAGACTAAGATGAAGGTGTAAGAAGTTCAAATTCTTGAAGAAGAATTGGTCAATCATTTCTACTAATCAAGTTCACTACTATGATGGAATAGTTATTAATTTTAACACTGACATTTTAGAGATTTAACACCGAATAATCTCCGATCAACTCATGCACTTATCAATAAGACTCTAACATTAGAAATTTAATTTTTATATCAAATTTATTTATTCTTTCAATCTTGATTTTTAAAGGAACTCCTTATGGGACAAGAGGAAGGAGATTTTTACTAACATAAGCACCCTTTGACTAGTATTTGGGACTTTAATAGTAATAATTCATTCCTAAAAAATCTAAAGAAATATATATTTCAAGAACTAGCCTTATTACTTTAATAATTGTTTTAGTCATATAAAGGTCACAAATCTCAATACGAAAGGGAAATTCTTCATTTGGAGAAACAAATAAAATGGTAGATAGTCCTTAAGGAAAACAAATATGATAGATCACTTGTTAATGGTCATTGGTTTACCACATTCCCAAAAACCAAGGCCTTCAACAATAGTCCCTTATTCTCTAATCACACCATTATTGAAATATGTAACTAGAAATTGAAGCAATAAAATAACTCCCTTTTAATTTAATAACTTCTTAGTAGAACATGTAGGATTTGAGCATGTTGTCAAAATAAGGAAATCCCTAAGATTTAGGAAAGATTTTTCAAAATTGATTCCTAAAGCCAAATATAGAAAGTGGACTTTTAGGCAGTCAAATTAGTTAGAGATCTCCTATAATCATCAAAATAGCATAGTCTTCTAATTAGGCCTATTTAATGTGTGAATTAAGGTAATAGGGCTGGTTGATCTCTCCAAGACCAAATTAGCTTCTATTGTTGCTTGTTTAGCCCAAACATCTTCAATCAGTCTATTAAGAGCTTCCTTCATCCTTTTAGCTTTAGTCTAAGTTAATGGA
The DNA here is from genome assembly GCA_027563885.1 of Erythroxylum longipes. NCBI lineage: Eukaryota > Viridiplantae > Streptophyta > Magnoliopsida > Malpighiales > Erythroxylaceae > Erythroxylum > Erythroxylum longipes. The sequence goes on from JAOQMS010043809.1 coordinate 2,271, forward strand.
CCTCCATCAATGTATAATGGATCATCAAAATATATTGAACCAGATTGTATCATCCTTTGTATATCCTTAGCTGGGTTTCCATCATTTTTCCTCTCCTCAAAAGGATTCGTCCCCAAATCTTCATTGTCTACATCAAATGGAGAGAGATCAGAAACATTAAATGTAGCACTAACATTATACTCACCTAGTAGATCTAGCTTGTATGCATTGTCATTAATACGCGCAATGACTTAGAATAGTCCATCTCCTCTCAGATGTTGCTTAGAACAATGTTTTGCTGGGAATCACTCCTTCGTTAAATGAACCCAAACTCGATCTCCTGGTTCAAAGTTCATTTTCTTATGCCCATTATTGGCTTAAGAAGCATATTTTTCTGTCCCTTTTTCGATTTGATGTCTAACCTTTCCATGCGAGTGCTTCACTAATTCAACCTTCTTTGTGCCATCTAAACTAGCATGCTCATCAATTGGTAAAGTTGTTCAATCCATTAAAGTTATGGGATTAAACCCATACACAACTTCAAAAGGTGAAAAGTTAGTAGTAGAATGGATAGAACGATTATAATCAAATTCAACATGTGGAAAACAATTTTCCCAATTCTTCAGTCTTTCGAATGATAGCACGCAATAGTATGGAAAAAGTTTGATTAACTACCTTAGTTTCACCATCAGTTTATGGATGGCAAGTTGTACCAAACATTAGCTTACTACCTAGCTTACCCTACAATGTCTTCTAGAAGTAGCTTAAAAATTTGACATCTTGATCAGAAACAAGCACTCCATAAAGTTGTACCATCTCAAGAAAGAAAAAGTCTGCATTGTGACTAGCATCATCTGTTTTATGGCATGAAACGAAGTGAGCCATCTTATAAAACCTATCCACAATAACAAAAACTGAATTATTACGTCTTTTTGAACGCAGGTAAACCTAAGACAATGTCTATGGAAATATTTACCCATGGTGCACATGGTATTGGCAATGGATTATATAATCAATGAGGCAAAAGTTTTATATTTGACCTGTTTACAAGTTATACATTTCTTATAAATTCTTTCTACATCACGTTTCATATATGTCCAAAAGAAATGATCAAGAAGTATATCTAAAGTTTTTCAAACACAAAAATGTCCCATTAAGCCACCTTCATAAGACTCACGAACCAGTAACTCCCTTAGACAACAAATAGGCACACAATAATCTATTTTCACGAAATAAAAAACCTTCATGCCTTTAAAATTTGCCAAACACAGCGTGTTCACAAGTATCAAACACATTACCAAAATCAAGATCAGAAGAATATAAATCCTTTAATGTACTCAAAGACTAACAATTTAGTATCCAACATAGAGATTATGGTCTACATGCAAGACAAAGCATTTGTAGCCACATCTCTTTGTCATAAGTTGGGTAGTTTAAGACTGCCCTATTTAGTTTTTCCCTAAATTAAGCAAGGGGTCAGTTTTCTTACGTCAAAATAGCCTCAATACCTATACCTGAAGCATCACACTCAACTTCAAAAGTTTTAATAAAGTTAGGTAAAGCAAGTAATGGTTCTGAACTTAGCTTGTCTTTAATCAAATTAAATTTTGATTATTGTTCACTAATCCACTTAAATCCAACATTCTTTTTAACAAGTTTAGTTAATGGTGTAGCAAAGATGCTAAAATCTTTAACAACACGCATATAAAAACTAGCCAATCCATGAAAGCTTCTCACCTCTGTTATATATTTACGTGTAGGCCACTTATGAATAGCCTTAACCTTTCTTCATCAACCTCTATTACCTTAATACTAACAGCAAATCTTAGAAACACAATCTTATTAGTGCAAAAAGAACATTTTTTGAGGTTTTCATAGAACTTTTCATCACCCAAAACATTTAGAACTTTGTGCCAATGTTCAAGATGCTCATTTAATTTCTGGATATGAATCAGAATAGTGTCAAAGTACATAACCACAAACTTACCAATGAAAGCATATAAGACATGATTCATTAATCTCATGAAAGTATTAGGGGCATTAGTTAACCTAAAAGACATAACTAGCCACTCATATAAACCATACTTAGTTTTAAAGGCAGTTTTCCAATCATCACCTTTTGCATGCAAATTTGATGATAACTAGACTTTAAATCAATCTTAGAGAAAATACAATAACCATGTAATTCATTAAGCATATTATCCAACCTAGGAATGGGAAGGTGATACTTTACTGTTATTTTGCTTATAGCTCTACAATCAACACACATTCTCCATGTTCCATCCTTCTTAGGCAGAAGTAGAATAGGAACTACACATGGACTCAAACTTTCTCTCACATACCCTTTAGCTAGTAACTTCTCAACATGCCTTTAAAGTCCCTTTGTCTCCTCGAAATTGCTCTTATAGGCTGGTTAGTTAGGCATTGATGCAATAGGAATAAAATCTATTTGATGTCCCATTCCCTTAAGTAGTGGTAAACCATTAGAAATTTCGTTAAGAAAGACATCAACAAATTCTTGCAAATGAGATATAGTAGCACTAGGCAAAGATGGGTTAAGATCGTTAGTATTAAAATAAACCTCTTTGTACAAAAGTACAATCATTGGCTGTTTTGAACAAAAAGCTTTCTTAACCTCATTTCTTTTATACAAAAACTTGTTTTTTTCTATCTTACTCTTGAGACTTTTCCTTTTCTTCTTTTTTATGATTATTGCTTTTTTTCATATTCAATCTCACTTTTCTTTTTCACATTCAGCCTCATTCTTTATTTTCTCACAGTAATTTTTTATCCTCATTTGATCTTCATATACTTGCCAAGGTGTTAATGGCACAAGAGTTATAGGTTTCCTATGCATTACTGTAACATCCCATTCCCCATATTAAGGGTTAGAGCCTGGGAATACCGTATATGAGAAATAGCAATGAGAGAATAGAGAAATTCACTTCATGCTCATGCATAATATAGCATACATACATGTTAAATTGATTATTGCACATATTAAAATAAATTGTTAATGCACTCAGTCAACAGTTTCGAGTATGAATGATGGTTTTAATATGATTATAATGTGAATTATGGACTTTGTGTTTTGAAAATTAATTGGTGTATTAAATTAGTGATTTAGAATTTTTTGGTAAAATTTGAGAATTTTCTAAAAATTTGGATAATTTTGGACTAGGAAAAATGCCAAGTAGTAGGACAATTGATAAGTAGCAGTAGAATTAAGAGTTAAATGGCAGTGCAAATTTTTATAAATGACATTTGGGTTTAATGACAATAGTCATTGAAATTTGGGATAACATTGGAGTAGAAATTGGAATTAAATAGACTAGTTATTAAAAGAGGGACACATATATCCCACGACTTTTTCCAAATGAAAGACTAACTCATTTGGTCTTTCACTTGTTATTTTGCCCCTCCCTTTGTAAATGCTTCTCTTTTCATCTTCTTCATTGTTTTCTTTTCTTTTTCTCCACGAATTGGTTTCCCAACCTTCACCAACGTTGATTTTTGCCAAAATCCTTCACTTGTTCCTTCAAGAAATGCTATCGTCTTCGTGTCACAAGAAAAACCTAACCTCTTCCTCATAGATGGTGATTAACGAGTGGTGCATGAGAAGCTAGGGTTCATGTGATTTTCAAGAGCTTGAATTTAAACGAGTAAGTATCATGTTATTGCTCTTCTTGTGTTGTTAAATGAAACTTATTGATGATAGATTAGGGTTAAATGAGAGCATTAAATGGTAATGTATGTGAATCATGAGTGAATAAAGGGCATATGGATGTACTGATTTTGTGTATATGATGATTAATGATTCATAAATTGATGAAGAGGTGATTTAAAGTTAGAATGAGTCCTAAAAGAGTGTGGAAAGAAGTGCAAAAAAAATTGAGTTGTAAATGGATGTTCATGTTCTATTTTTGGTGTATGTGATCAATCATGGGTTTGATTTATGTATAGATGATGTTGAACTGAACTTGGAGTATAAATGAAGAGGAAATAAGATATAGGCTAGAAATGATAGACTAAGCAAAAGAGATGAACCAATATGAGAATGATGATGAAGTGTGCTGGAATATGTTAGTTATAGTGTTTTCACTAAACATACATCTGTGATTTAGCCATATCTTGATATGTAGACATCCAAATGGGATGATTTTTTATTTTCATTAAAATAGAGACATATGGATACATTTTTTTAGAAGAAATGGAATTTGAATTCTTTCTCTAAAAGTCTTGAAATTTGACTTGAAGTTAAGTACTAGGTGTTGTTGCAATTTCTGAACAGTATTTAGTAATTTGCGTATAACATGTATGAAAATTTTCATAAAAGAAAGTGTTGTCAAAAAACCTTATTGACTAGGTCATAATGGTCATAAAAAATTGACCTGATAATAGAGCTTGAAAAATCTGGAAACTGGAATGCTTAATGAAGGCAGGAACTTTCGGCCAACAAATCCCACGTCTGAGGGAAAATGGAAATTTCCCACGAACATGGGAATTGGTTAAACAACACACATAGTTTCTTATGATCAAGTGATGTGATTAAGGATAAATACCCGGACTAGTCAAATTGAGTATACATTATACATTACACATATACATTATGTATAATTGAATGTTTATGTGATTGTGCAATTAATAATATGTGTATAATATGTGTATTGCATAATGTTGATATACAGGATAGAACATCCTCATCCAGATGTTTTCGGATCATGGAAGCTAATGCTAATCTGTAGCGTACTGTGAGTCGACCTAGATGGTCTCATTTCATTGTTTGTTTTGATTTTTATTTCTACATTGAATGACTACGGTTATGAATATTCTGCAATGTGAATATGATTGATATAAAAGAGAATTGCCTATGTTGATGCCAGACAATGAAGTTCCGAGACTTGATGCATGAATGTGATATTCAAGTGTTACTTGTACGTGAATGTGACGGAATAAATGTTGCTCAACAATTATGTTGAATACCAAACTAAGTCCGATGATAAATGTTATCCAAATGTGAATGTTCAATCATGTGATTGACTGAGAATATGAGAATGTGAAGCATTCCATTACAAGAATGAATGAAAGATAATGGAAATTGTGACCGGATTCGCCAGGATAAAGAGCTTAAAGCTCAGACTGTGATTAGAGCCTTGGGCTAAGTTGTGAATGTACCTGGTATCCACTAAGGGATGTGGAACATTATTTGATACAGCTCGGTATTCACTAAGGTATATGGGCTATTAAAAGAGGCACTCGATAATAACGACAATAATAAATGAAAGTAAGTCTCATAACATAGCATATACATGTGATAAGTTTGATTATATGACTGAAATGAAATGTTTAAATGATTGCTGAATGTGAAATATGACTCAATTGAATATGAAGTGTACGCGATTCAACATGTTGATTTGTGAAATGATGTGAATTAAGTGATTATATGAATTGATGTGATATGTGTTGAGTGAGCCATCGAGGATGGTCCACTCACTGATTTCGCAAAACTCAACCTAAAATTTGCAGTATTTTTTTCAGGCTCAGAGGAGATACCCAGTTAGACAAGATGGAAATATAGCCACTGAATTTGAATAAGAGATAGAGATCGGGATCAGTTGGCGTTTACATTTGTACCTTCTTATTTTTGTATCAATTTGTATATTCTGCAATTTTTGTACAATGTGTATTTGAACATTCTGTTTTTAATAACTCTCTAAATGGGAAATGTTTGTAAATGATTTTTTGATGTAATGGCAATTATGAATTTAAGATTTTTGTACGCATAATGGGCCTTAGTGATTAATGAAAATTCGGATGATTCATGAAGTGATTGTAACCCTTGTGATTAGAAAAGTTTATGATTAAAGTGAGCCTGATTTGATTATTGATCTTCCACAGTATGCGTGCATTGTTTTAAAAAAAAGGGGTACCAAGTTTTAAGTGTTTGATTGTTCTAACATGATAGGGTACGCACTCGGACATCACTCAGGATGTCGAGTACGTGTCTTGCGAGAGTGAGGTGTTACAATTTTGTATTAGAGCCTAGATTTAGTATCTTACATGGGCATTTTTCAAAATATGTGTCAAAATACATACATTTTAGATATGTCATAGCATGCAGTGTCAACTGATCCTTGGTATGAGTCATATTTACATGAGTCACACGCATAAGCATCTGTTAAGAGGTTGAGTTGTTAAAGGGGTAATGAGAAGAATGATGATCTGTCAGAATGTGAGGAAATGAAATTTTGTGGATATTTAGAATTGAGAAATAGTACATGGTTTAATATGATAGATAATGATTCAATGCATTTGTAAATATGGATATGTCATCGAATATGACATCAATATTGTATTATTGTGAGATATCTTTGAATGTGATAAAGATGTGAATATGTTGTCGAGGATTGATTGAGGAAAATAGAGATATGATAGAAATAATAAGATTTTAATGTGTATAAGCAAAGTTGAATAAAAACACAAACTTTTATGATCTTGAGAGGCTGAAATTAGATTTGAAATGGTTATTTAGTTAATGTGATAAGAGTTATGATTTGACATAAGAATATGTCAGTGGGGTTGAGATTCGAATTTCATAATGGTTATGCCTTTATGATTCTGAATTGATTGAGAATATACATATGTAAGATTTGAAATTGGAAGATGAGATGAAGGATATCGAGATAAGTAAATGTCCCCTAGGTTAAGTTGAATTGTTATTGTAAATGTAAGTTGGACAATGTGATTACCTTGAAAAAATGATGTCATTAAGCACATATGTATCATATACTTGGATATGAAATAGGAAGTGATTTATGACTTATTGAATGTTGTTAAGTTCTCAATCCCCATTGTTAAAAATTTTAAGATGAATCAGAGTAACGCATGAAAGCATTTATAATGATCAATTGGGGATAGATCGAGAGTGTAAATGAAGTTACTCTGTGTAACAGATTCGAGGAAAAAGAAGAAGGGCACAATCGTGGCATGGTTCCTACAATCGTGGCTGATATTAATTGGTTATGTCAGGATCGTGGCAAAGTCCCCACGATCGTGAACAGGCATAAAAGGAGAAGGGTTGTCTAGAATCAATTGAGATTAAGGTATCCTAGCATAAGTTATTAATTTGTGAATTGTTAGAAATTCATTTCTAGATAAGATGAAATGATCTTGACAATATATACCAAAGTATAAGAATAAATTGATGTGTTTATTGCTTCATAGAGCTTTATTATAAAGAGTATTCTAACCATGTAAAGTATGATAAAATTGATCTGATTGAGATGTTATGGATAGTCGAAATCGATTTTATTGAGGCATTAAGAATGACTGTATAGTTGATAGATAATGATTTCGTGAGCAGTATAGATGATAGTAGCAAGAAATTTTCTTTCAAATAAGAGTTCCACTGAATTAATTCAAGTAGACCAGATGGTTTACTTTTAAGAAGAATGAATATTAAATGAATTAGAAAGGAATATTAGAGTATCATTTCTAATTAAGGCTCAGGTATAAGGAGTCGAATATGCTACTAAGAGTGCATGTGTCGTATCTGTTGTAAAGTATCCAACTATGTTATTGGATTCTTGAATTGGAGATAATATTACCTCATTGAGGAATTTGTTACTTAAGGAATTATGAGAATTAATCATGGACACATTGAGTTAACAATGCCTTGATAGTATCATAGTATTGAAGAATAAAGTGCCTTAATTTTATTTGGATTGATTAGTAACTGTGATCATAGATGATATATGGAATATATTCAAAAAGTTGAGAAGAATAATTTGAACACTTGAGGTTAGCCTTCTTATCATGAAGGGAAAACAATTAGATGCCAAGTTTAATAAGAGTGAATCTCAGCTTGATTAAGTAAAATATTGGGTTATATAATATCTGAATATGGAATATTAGTAGACCCAAAGAGACAAGAGGAAATGATCAAGTGAGAAACTTCTGAGAAAAATGTGTCATTCAAATGGACTAATGAAAAAAAAGGAAATTTTGAGGAATTAAAAACACCGATTAATGACAACACCGGTGTTAGCTATTTTCATTGGGTCTAGAGGTTATGTAATATATATGGATGTTTCACACCAAAGATTATGATGTAATCTGATGCAGCATAGTAAAGTGATTACATGTATGCATCGAGACAGTTGAGGTCTCATGAGTTTAAATTATTTGGCACATTACTTAAAATTATTGCAATCAAAATCGTTGTGAAAATTGAAGATATAATATATACAGTGAAACATCTTGGACATATATGCTGATAGTTTGAAAGAATTGAATACGAGATAGAGATAGTGGACAGAGTTACTGGAAGATTATGATGTACAAATGAGTATTTCCCAGTAAAGCTAGTGTTGTAATCTGATGCATTGAACAGAAAAATTCAATAACAGTGTATCACAAATTTAGATATTAAGGTTACCAAATCTAGTGTAATAAAGAGCATAGAATATTGATTTGAAACAGGGGCAAAATGAAGTGTTATTAGCTACATTGAATTTAAGATCAGTTTCACATGAAAGAATCAACAAAGTACAAATTGAAGATTCATAATTTATGAATCTTACTGAGAGCCTGAAAATGATTCTGGATTTTGAATTTGAATAAGAAGAATGATACTTTGTGATAGAAGTAAAGAGTATGTGTACCTGATAAAGATAATTGAGCAAAGAGATTATTAGAGAAAGAACGAACAGCGACCTAGGCTATACATCCTAGTAGGAATATGCCGAATATAGTACTTAACTTCTAAGGATGTAGAAGCAAGTGATTGCTTATATGAGTTGCCAATAGTCTTAACTGTTAGGGATATGCTTAAAGCTTATATTTGGAGTTCATAGGAACATAAGGTCTATTGGCCCCCAGATTTTTTTTTCTCTAGTTAAGCATGATTTAAATGAGTTATGAGGTTTTGATGAATTTAATTTTTGGAGTTATTATTATGTTAATGTTAGTAAGATTAT
>JAOQMS010043810.1:0-11224 GCA_027563885.1 Erythroxylum longipes
TTCAAATTATAGAAATTGTGGGATGTTATAAGAATGAAGATGAACCTATGATGGCAAATAAGGTTCCATCAAAAGGATCCTACAAGGTAATGTGCTCAAGTATGACTCATAAACATTGGGTTGGGCTCTGGAAATGGGGTCCAACAGGTTGTGGTATCAGAGCAATGAGTTAGACTCTGGAAACGGGGTCTAACAGTTATGGTATCAGAGCATGAACGTTGGGCTCCGGAAACAGGGTCCAATAACTTATGGTACCAAATGTCACTCAACCTAGTGCCACATATCAATTGAGTAGAATTTGTCTAACTCACAATTCATGTGTGTATGCTAATATTATGCATTTGAACACAATTATAAAAATCATGTCATAAATGTATCAAATTCATTATATATGATCTCACTCATGTGACTCAGTAGTCTAATATTTTAAATCTTTCAATAATCTGAGAGAAGGGATGCTACAATTTTCGTTTTTTTCATTAATTATCTTGTCATCTCTAACATTATAACTATTTATGATCTTATTTTTGTTTTCAATAGTGTTATTTTACAATGGTTTTATTTTTTGAAAAATAATGGTTTTATTTTATTTCTTTTGTTTCTTTTTATCCTTTTTTCTTATATTTTGTAAGGAAGAAATTATTATTGGATGGATTAGAAATCATAAAATTGTCATATTTAAGAAAATACCAACTTTACCCTCTCTTTTATTCATAAATGTTTTATTTCGTGTACACTGGGAACAATGTACAAATTTAAGTATGGGGAAACAATTAATGAATTTTAACGATTTTCTTTAATTTTTTTTATATAAAACCTGGTTTGGTACCATGGAGGGGATGGTTACCTTTATCTATTTAATATTAAAAGTGTATAAAACATGTCTGAGGGGGATATTGACCTTACCTTATAAAGGAAAATTATTGTAACGCAAATGGTAATGAATAATAGATGAAAAATTAATAGAGTTTAAAGGAACTAGCGAAACCATCTAATATAAGGAAAGCGTTGTTTATCTAAAGTAAAATCCCTCTAATGTGTCGTGGTAGGTCTTCAATAGTACCAAATTCCATCGATAATTATGTTGAGCTTGCCAGTCTTGCAAGAACATCAGCAACGAAATTGATTTCTCTATAGAGATGTGTGAAGTTAAATTAAAAAACCTTTAGAGATGTAGAAATTTCTTGCATAAGATCCTTACATTTCCAAGGACAAGACATTTTTCCTTTCACCATATGAACTAAAAGTAAAGAATCTTATTCAATACATATCCTTTGAACCCCTTTTACAAGACAATGTTGAAGCACCATTTTAAGAGACATCAATTCAGAATATAAACTTGTTCCAAATTGAACTTATCTTGATCCCACAAAATTAAAATTACCATTGGAGTCTCTAACAACATAGCCAATTCTGCAAACACTTGGTTTACCTATATTTGATCCATTGATATTTAATTTCATCTAAGATAAAGGGGGAGCATGCTATAGTAGAACTTTTCCTCATAGTGGTTTTTTAGGTATTAAGTTACTAATCAAACTTGTTGAGATAAGAAACTAATCTTCTATTGCACACATCCTGAAAGGTTTAATGATGCCAGCATGATAGAATTGTTTATGGATAAGTTGTATCACTGAACTTGCCGTAAATTGTTGACCTTCAAAAAATGCTTTCTTTTGAACATACCACTATTCCAACATATGAATATAGGTAAAAGTCTACGTATTTCATTTATAGACGTAGCAGGCAGTAAATTTTGCCACTAGATATCGAAAGTTTCATATAATCAATAATCTTAATTATAAATTTTAGAACTGATATCTTTAATCAGCTGAAATCTATCCATGAATACTGCATCTCATTATTGAATATTAATGTGAATTGGTATGCAAAAGGATGAGAGTTAGAATAAAATTTCTTTTTCTAGGTCATATTTTTAGTGTTCATTGAAAAATTGAAGTTGAATGATATTGTATATTATTTACACATATAATAGCTATCTTTTTCATGAGCTTTTGAGCCTAAGAGCAAAATTTTCAAAATTTTTAAACTCTTGTTTTTCTTTCATGTGTGATATCATATATAGTAGATGATTCTAGAACTTATTTTTATTATGCATATTGAGACCACATTTGGTAAATTAGAAGCATTGACATAATAACGACACGTAAAATTCAACAACTTGTTTTAGCCTATTTCTTTGATAATTACAATACCCATAAAATTATCTTTTAAGAATAAGCAAGTTGAGCCTTAGCCTTTTTTATTGATTTTACCCACATATTAACCTTTATCCTATTTTTCTTTGAAGACCTTTTTATTGTTTTGAACCCTAAAGGTTATTTACCAGATATAGTTTTCACTGCTATAAATTCTTTTATTTGCTTGTTTGAAACTTGAATTTTTGAATTGTCCAATATTTCTTTAATTGTGGTACATGATGAAAATACTTGAAATTATTATGAAAAAAGAAAAAATCGTGCATATATATAAAAAAGAAGAAAAGAGAAGAAAAGAATAAGTATACAGTACCATTAGCTTTGCAATGAAAGGGCCTATGTGTATTGTGAATAAGTTTCATATAATATTCTTCTTAGTAAATTTCCTTTAAATCAACCTTTTTATTATCTAGATCATACCTTACCAAAGCCTTATTACAACCTTATAATACCTTTTGATGTGCACTTCTAGTTTATACATAAATGGTGGAGATGTGATTTTATTGCAAACCTATGGTAAGAATTGAAGGAATATTATCAATGCTAGTTTGAAAAAGTTATAAACTCACAAAGGGGAAGAAGATAGTAAGAAATTTCGTAGACTATTACGTGGGAAAGTCAAAAACATCATTGATGGAGAGTATTAAGCAATTTCATTGTTCAAAAATTTAAAATAGAAAAAAAAGAGGATAAGAAAAAGAAGAGTTACAAATCACAATTCATGTCATGCCATAAATATTTCAATAAACTTATCATTCAAAAATAAATTGCTTATAAAGGGCTACAAATCACAATTCATGTCATGCCATAAATATTACAATAAACTTATCATTCAAAAATAAATTGCTTATAATTTATATCAATGACCTTCTTATTGATATTGTACCATATCATCCTATCCATAAGATAGATTGTCTCAAGATATTTAGGTGGATTCCCACTTCTGGTTTCAAGATAATTTTTAAATTTTGCAATTATGAACTAATTATTTTGAGTATTTTGTTATTTAGTTTCCAAGTGCCCCTACTGTAACGATATACTTAAGTTTTGCTTTAAGGGATACAATATGGTATATGGTTTTTAAGAACAAAGTTTAGTGGGAATGATGATCCTGTCATATAAAAGATTTCTCCTTATTTATATTTGACTTACAAGGAAAAATTACAATAATTTTGCAACACTATTTATCATCCAATAGCTACTAACCTTGGGTATATAAGAGATTTAAGCAAAATGATTGAGTTCATTTTTAGAAACTTAGGAGAAAATTTTTTATTCTATTGGGTAAGTTTAATCATAAATCGAGGAACTAGAATATGTTTTCATTCATCTATAATTATATAAAATGTTCACTAAGTTAAATTGGTGAAATGTTACATGTTAGTATAAACTTATTATTTCTTTATTATAGTATCAATATTACTATACCAATGCAGGTTTCACCACTATTAATAATATAAGGACCATTGTTTTTTTATGGAATTGAGAAACTTATAGAAAAATGTAATCTTTTTCTTTAATTGAACTATAGAGATTATAATAAATCAAATACATTATTATTGGATAATACATCGTACAAGGCTTTATGCAATCTACTTGCCTATTTTACCATATGTCTAGTCTCTTAATTTTGTGATTTTAATTGATTTTTTAATACCAAGCTTTATAAACTGAATTATATTTGTTTGTCCACCCTTCATTTTAGCCACATATTGGATTATTTACACACTCATATTGATATCGAGAAAGTAGCAAGTGTAGCTTAGGTTACTTATATTATATCATGGTATTTGATATGTAATAAGTTTATACATATTTTTGGTCTATAATATTATACTTGGGGATTTGAATACATATATCATAGGATTTATAAGTGATTGGTGCTACGATTCCTTGATGTAATTTTATTACTAGTTCAAATTATCACATAATTGTGTGATTAACCCAGATAATGTTTCACTCTATTAAAGGAAATTTACATAATGCATTATTCTTACAAATTAAAGTCCATAACATAGGCTATGAAAAATAAAAAATGAAAATAAAGATACATTGTAACTTACTATTGTTAAGATCTAAATTTATGAGAACATAATATAATATTGCATAATAGAGAACATAAAAACAACAATATTAAACAAATTTTAAATTAGAACCACCATTACTAAAAAGAGTTCCTATTAAAGCAATTGGTTGAGCGGATAATAAAATTTTTTTTATTGAATAACTCTCTAAAACATAATAAGGCTCTTTATATACAACTAGTGAAACGAAAACCAAAGAAAAACCAATTCTACATCTTACAAAATAGTAGAAATAAATGATTAATATAATGGTAAACAAAAAATTGTAACAAAGTTATATGTCAAATGACTAATGGCTAACAAAAAAGATAATTTATACAATTATCATTTTTGATGCATGCACTTAAGAGAATCAATCCCTTCTTCATCATAATGCTATTCAGATAGAGGTAAGGAAGGTGTCATTCGTGGCTCATTTCTAATTTTGGAGAAAACACACTCTTATGGTCTATTCCATCAAAATTTTGTGTGAGTTTAGAGTAGGCATCTTTATAGATTTGAAAAGAATTTTAAAGACCTTGTTATTAACCCTTTCTAGAAGTTTTATAACCAAACCTATTTGTACAATATTATATGACTAGATCAATTTATTTAGTTTGAAATTTATTTTTTTTAGGATTTCATACCTTTTTAAGTGACCCCTTTTAGAGAAATAAATCATATGGTGTTCTGACTTTTACGAAGTAACTTTCACATATTAAACCTTCCTTCTTTCCCCACTGCTCTAAATATTGCTAATGGAGAGTGTATTACTCATTTTTATACAAAATTTACACTGATATTCAAAATTCCACTTAATTTTTAAAAATCTTCCAATAAAAATTTTATGTGCTAGAAGTTGAATAAAAATTAAATATAAGGCAATAAATGTTCATATATTTGTGTCCTACAATGGTGTGAGTCATGTTAGTTAATTAAAAAAATGATTTGAAAACCAAATTGGGTTGGTCAGTTAAATGATAAAAAAAAAATATATATATATATATATGTACGTATTGATGTATGTATGTTAGTTAATTAAAAAATAAATCGGCTAATGTTGTTACACCATTATCATCACCATCAGTTGTACTTGATACAGAGAGAATTTGAGAAACCGCTTTGCTTTTAATATGGAATTTGGAATTTAATATTGTATAGGTTTGACTTCAAATTCATTCCATCACTATCAGAGTCACCAACTTAAGATCCCTCATTTTATTAATCAAATCCAACCTAAAGATAAAAGTTATATCTTTTGTTAAGGACTAACATGATATGATCATGAACCCAAATTACTTTTCCCACAAAATGTTTTTAAGAGCACAGAGGAGGTAAGATGGTAGTTGATCATTTTAGTATGAATCATACATGGATGATAGTTAGAGTCGATAACTCTTTTAGGGTTCCTTATATAGTTTTTGCTTAACTTTCTATATAATAAAATATAAGTTAACAATAATTGGTAATAAAGATTTAAATTTTTTGTTGGCCTAATTATAAACGAAGTATATGTATATAAGCTAAATCTAACATTAAAATGAACAAATTGATTGTCCATTGCATTGATTTATGTCATATGCTAGTACAAGTCAAGTAAATAGTTGAAATTATTAAACATCACTCGCTCATATAGGTGCTTATAAATCTTTATCGACTCCTTTCACTTTAACTCATATGCATGAAAAACAATATATTGCAAGTTATATGGAGCATACAATATAAAATCAAGAACCTACCATAATTAATGATTCTATATGCCAATCATATAGCAAAATTCCAAGGTAAAACATATATAAATCCTACAGTTGTTACTAAATTTCATCAGTAGAAAAAAATATTTAATATGTTGTTTGATCTCTATAATTTAACTTTATACCAATGTATTAAATATGCAAAACTAGTTTCACATTCAAAATAGCATAAAACACTTGTAAATCTTATTCGTTACGTTGCTTTAGAAACTATATTGCATATAAGATAGGAAATATGGACCATGAGACTTTATCATCTCATTGCATACAAAAATACACCAATGCCTACCACAATACATATGCCTACACACCTAAACAAACAATTCATGATGCTAGGCATGATGTAATAAACTTTATATTATCATATATAGTGTAAATATTGTATTGTTACTAGTGTCGTATGCAAGTTTTTCTTAGCACCATCCTCTCTATGATTGGAGTTGAATATCGTAATGTCCATTTTTCCCATAGAGATAAAACACCACTAATGGTCATTAAGAAGTATGGGGACAAAAGGTTACGAGCATAAATTATTAAATGCTAATTCATTTTCTATATTTTTAATGCAACATTGCTGAAAACAAACTAATAAAATAAACATATGAAGCTATCGTGAATACATCAATGCCAACATCCAAGTCCTTTCTATATGCACAAGTGAATTAGAATAACATAATCGATCATTATGCTTTCCTCTCCACCTTTTCCCAAAGTTGAACCATAGACGTTTCTTCAGTCTATGATTCTTCGAGCCTCCTACTACTTCACACTACCTTCCTGACCACCACTCTTACACTGAACCTCCATAACTCTAGTATGAACTGGTTTTTTTTCCCTTTTTAGCTAGCTTGCCTAATTCTCCCTTAAACCTGGAACCTAACAATTTACTATTAATGGTGAAATGTCACCCAAAATTTCAAACTAAACCCTAGACTAACCATTGGTGAGTGAGGATTTTCCTCCTTTTTCAACCGCCCAGCAAATTCACTTCACTTCCCAAAAGGTAGGAAAGTAGACCTGGAGCTATATAGTAGGAGATCCAAACTCCTTTAGTAAGCTTTAGTTAGTAGCTGGAATTAAAAAGGGTCCTATCACCCCTCCTATATAAGTGTTACAAGGAGGTCTAATTAAGTGGAAAACAACTGTCATTGGATACTTTCTGGAGAAAAGATGCCTACCCAGTGTTCAACATTGGGTTGATATGAATCAAAAAATGGGGACTTTAATCAAAACTAATAACTAAAGATCACCTCTTCATCTTTCAATTTTCTTCAAAGGAAATGGATAGTAAGGTGATGGATATAAGACCTTAGCACATCCAGGGTAAGCCATTGTTCTTGTGGAAATGGGAAATAGACCAGAGAAATATTAAATAAAAACAATCCCTTTTTGGGTTAATATGCACAAAATCCCTCTTGAATACTAGTCTTCTAAAGGATTGAGTTATTTAGGTAGCTACAAAGGAACCCTTATAGCTATAGATGATAATAAAACAAGCATCAAAAGGGTGGAAAACACAATGAACATCAAAAGGGTGGACTATGCTAGGGTGTGCATTGAAGTTCAACACAAGAAGACAATTACTAAAAGTATACCTATTATAAAAAATAATAATTATGGATAATTGATTAAATATAGAATTCTTTTTCCTTATCCATGGAAGCATTATATGAAGGAAGCAATTAAAAGGTGGATCCAAAAGAGAAATAATAACGAAAAAGGTAGTGCCACAAAGCAAAATCCAGACATACTAAGACCCTCGACAAAAGGGTTAGTTTTCACCCTAAGTTTTGCACCAATTGACAAGTTTGATCTAAACATTCTGGCATGAACAATTATAACCCTAACATTTGAAAAACGTTAAAGTGTAACATCACCCTAACTAAAAATTTAAATCCCTTTGTCAAGTGCCAAGTTAGCATTGATCAGTTATTTTAAAAATATTTTTTATTATTTTTAAGCCCCCTATGCCATGTGATAAGTCACTACAACAAACAGGACATTTAGTGATGAAATTTAATGTCTCTAAAGAACCAAAAATCATCGCAAATACTCATGTGCGACGAAAATATATCGTCGTCTAAATTGTCGCTGAATCCCGGTAGCAAAACAACATCCGCGACATTTTCATAAAGTCGTCGCTAAAATGCTTTTTGACAAAGAGAGCTCGTCGGTAATAAGTATAACCGACGATATTGTAAAACGTCACACATAGCTATGTGCGACGTTTACTTTTCATAGATAAAACTTTTTAGCGACGAAAGGCTATTCGTAGGTAACTGTTTTTTGTGACGATTTAATTTTAGTAGTAGAACAGTTTTAGCTAAGAAGTTCCTTTTGTAAGGAAATATTTTTAGAGACGTTCTGTAAACATAAGTAAAAACTTTTTGTGACAAATTTATTTTGGTAGCTAATAGGTTTTTGTGACTATTTTGTTTTTGGTAGCAAAATACTATTCAATACTATTATGTTGTTGTAGTGAAAGACTTTTAGAGACGGTCTATATACGTAGCTAATGAGCTTTTGTGACGAAATTTTTTGGTAGCTAATAGTATATAATGACAAAAGTTAATTTTGAATTAATAATTATTATAATTGTTTAAAACGAATTAATTTAATTTTTTCCAATTTTTAAGACTTTGTGCCGAATTTGTTTTGGTAGCTAATATTATTTAGTGGCAAATTTTAATATTAAATTTAATTATTATTATAAACGTAAAAAACGAATGTATTTTGATTTTATTACAATTTTAAGATATTTTTAAATATTAATATTATTCATTTTATAATTAATGTTAGTGATATAATTTTTAAATAATAATAAATTGAAATAAGATAAAATATAAAATGGAATGCAATTTATATAAAAAAAATATTTACACATCATATACAAACTAAGAGTCTTCATCTGAGTCACTAGCACTAACATATACAGAACCTAACATTTGTTTAACCAATTTTTAAGCCTGTTAACTTCTTTAATATTATGATCTAACTTAGTCTTCAGTGTTTTGTTCTCCTCTTGAAGCGCCGTCAACAATGCTGGTTGGGACAAAGAGGCACCAATAGGCTTAGGGCCATACCTAAGACCCTTGATATAGCCCGATCGTGTACCAAGGATATTGTTGCAAATGTCATCGACATTAGGCTAGTTTCCTTCAGCCAATGACATCTGCAATAGCTCCTGCATCTTGTCCTACAATGTCAAGTAGAAAATCAAGTTAACTATAAAATTATTAGTTAATATTATATAGAAAAATAAATTGTAATATTAATTTATTTGTATTTACATAATTACTTTATGCCTCTTCAAACGTCCAGCCTTGACCTTCCTTGTAGTGTCTATGCTTGTACACTATGATCCTATCACACTCTTGCCTTTAAAGTTCTGTTTGACTCTATAATATGAATTTAAAAAATTATAAACAATTAGAATTTATTGTATTAAAAATAGAAAAATAAATTGAAAATGTTACACCTACTATTTCTTATCGGACAACGACAAATGATCTAGGGCTGGTGTTATAAGGAGTCTTCATTAAGGCTCTGTTGGCCTTAGTTTCAGAACACTTTTCCTAAATTAAGAGAAGTTGTTATGAGATCTATAAACATAATTAATAGAAGGAAATACACTTGAGGACAACAACAAACCTGAACCTTCGTTGAAGCCCAATAATCACACAATTTATTCTAATTTTCTTCAGTCTCCCGTTCTGGAACATGTCTTCTTGCCTCTTCATTAGAAGGAAAAGACTGATAATATTTATGAAGTCGATATCGGTGATCCTTCACCCTTTGTTTCAACAGAGAACTAACACTGCTTGAAACCTCAAGTGTGTCAATATCAACGATATTGAGCTTCATCTGTAAAAACACGTATTAGATAAGTTATTAATATAGTTATGTAACATTGCAATACATATAATGAAATGAATTGAAATATTACTGAAACTTTATCCAAAGCATTTTGCAGCAAGTTGTCTTCCTTCAACTGCCTAACATACTTGTTGGCCCCCAAAATATTTGTTGGACCCTGAAATTTTTCTTAGAAAATTTATGAGTAATACATGAGAAGTGTGGATAGATTCATGTTTTGCTTTGGTGTTTTTGGTAGTGAGAGACTATGAAATCGAAAAAATTAGGGTGAAAGTGATGAAGAACACACACACACACACACACACACACACACACAGATATATATATATATATGTTTTGTTATTGGTGTTCATGATTAATCATGGACTACAATATCTTTATAGATGATATTGAGTAGATGATGAGGAGTAAATGAAGCAGAAAAGATGATCTTGGTATAAGTTGTGTTAAGGAAAGATTTGGAAATAAAAATCAATAGTTGATCTGGAAAGTTGTAGTTTATTTTTCTAGCTTTCCAACGGTATATAGTATGTAATTTTTGGACATCTGGACTGAAAGTTATGATCCTTAGAAAGGGAAATGCTTAGGAGTATAAAAATGAATCATCTGTGATGACGTCACTTCATCTGTGATGATGTCATTTCGTCTATAAGAATGCATCGTCCGTAAAGATGCATCTTCTATAAAAATGTATCGTCTGTGATAACGTCACTTTGTCTGTAAGATGTCATAGGGTCTTAAGCGTTGCATCGTCTTAAGTTGATTCAGGTTTCGTCTGTATTTTGCTTCGGCTATGTTTTGTTTCTTCTGTCTTTTGCTTCGTCTGTCTTTGGCTTCGTCTATGTTTTGTTTCATCTGTCTTTTACTTCGTCTGTCTTTTGCTTCGTCTGTCTTTTACTTCATCTATGTTTTGTTTCGTCTGTTCCTTGCTCCATCTATATTTTGTTTCGTCTGCTTTTTCACTTCGTCTGTGATGACATCATTGTTGGATTGCGTATGGCTCGAGTATTCACAATACGCTGCGGAAGAGACCATAACACTACACGATGTATAACCAAAAACATATAGGATGCGCAAAAATACCTTTTTTTTTTACACGGATTGGTGGTTGTTTTTCGGATTCGTAGACACCGCTACACGCGAATGTCCTCTACCGGTATCCATATGAGTATGCACGATCTGGTATGCGGCTATCGTGTGCTAGCACGTTCTAAAACTCTTTCGAATGCCTCACGCACTTCTCTCGGATGGTGGCTAGGGTTTTGTATTACAATGGTGTCTCACTCTTATGAGACCTAAGTTTCTCTTTTTA
>JAOQMS010043811.1:0-11223 GCA_027563885.1 Erythroxylum longipes
CTTTTACTAATAATGCAATTCTATTGTTGAATTGATAGTTTTATTTGTGACAGTAATAAACACATTAGTTACAATATATTAATTATGTCAAGAATTATGTCATAATTATGTCAAGAATCAAGGAGCTAGTAAGAAAGGTGGAAAGAAGCATGAGAAGACAGTGAAGGAACCATTGAAAGTTAGTGAGGAATCCTCTCAGATCCACAAGAAGGAACGCAATGAATGCATATGCCATTTATGTAGGAAGTAGGAATGCCGCAAATGTAAGGAATGGTTTGAGAGGAAAGAGATTCCTTATGACCCGAACTATAAGATCAAATGAAATATTTGTGTATATAAACAACAAAATGAGAGTTTGAGTGAAAGCTGTCGGGGCTTATCACTTATCTCTAGACGCTAGATATCATTTGGAATTATGTGAAACTTTTTACGTACCTAGTATATTAAGGAATTTAGTTTCCTTATTCGAACTTGATAGATATGAATACTCATTTAAATATGGTAGTAATAGTTTCTATTTGTACATATATAACCACATGATTGGCAGTGGTGTACTATCTAATGGTTTATATAATTAAACATTGATGTTCTTTATATTGAAACCTTGTTCACTTTAAATCCCAATATTTGATCAATCATAGTTTGATTGATTAATGATAGATAGACTTGTGGCGTAAATGTTTGAGACACATTTCTAAAGAACAGATTGAAAGATTAGTGAACAATGAAATACTTCCTGAATTAGATTTTACTGATCTTGACATTTATGTGGATTATATTAAAGACAAAAAAAAACACAACATAAGAGGAGCCATAAGAAGCACTCATCATTTTGAAACAATTTACACTAATGTATGTAGACCATTTGATGTGCTTACTTTCAATAAAGAAAAATACTTTATCACCTTTAAAGATGATTATTCACGTTATGGATACGTTTCATGATAATATCAGTTTTAAACACGTTAGAGGTTTACATTAATAAAGATGAAAGGAAATTAGACAAAAGGGTGAAAATAGTTGGGTTTGATAGAGGTGGTGAATATTATGGTAAGTACGACGAAAATGATCAAAATACTAGTCCTTTTACTAAATTCCTTGAAAGACATGGTATTTGTGCGTGATATATAATGCCAAGCCCACTATAACAAAATGATGTGGCAAAATTGCATAATAGAACTTTGTTACATATGGTTAGGAGCACAGTGTTCTTAATTCATCTTTGCTCACTTCTTTATGGACAAATGCTCTAAAAAATGTCATGTAATTTTTGAATAGTGTTCTTAGTAAGGCAATTCAAAAGGACAATTCCAAAGAGTCCTTTTGAATTATGGATTGGAAGAAAACTTAGTTTAAAGAACCTGTATATTCGGGGTTGTTAAAAAATTAAGAATTATAAAGCACATGAAAAGAAACTGGATGCAAGAAAAGTCAACGCTATTTTATTGGTTATCTAAAGAAGTCTAAAAGGGTTTAGATTTTATTATCCTAACTATACTACAAGAATTATGGAATTTGGGAATTTTAGATTCATTGAATATGGTGAGGTTAGCGAGAGTGAAACATGAAGTATAGTAGATATTTAAGAAATGAGAGTGTAAGTCCTTATGGTTGTACAATTACCAGTGGCTTGTACACCTACTAAAGTTATTGTTTCACAAGTTATTGAACCATATAATAATTATAAAAAACAACAAATTAATGACCATTGTTTATAATGAAATTAAACGTGAATTTAATGAATTTATATTAGAAGAACCATAACGAATAGCATTGAGAAGCTCTCAACGAGAAAGAAGACCAATTATTTCTAATGACTATATGGTATATCTACACAAGTCTAAAAATGACTTGGGAATTGAGAATGACCTAGCAACTTTTTCACAAGCCATAAATAGTAAAAATTCTAATAAGTGGTTAGATGCTATGAAAGATGAGTTCAAATCTATGGAATAAAATGGTGTTTGGGACCTCGTGGAATTTCCACAAGGTTACAAGAGAGTTGGTTATAAGTGGATCTTTAAGACCAATCGTGACTCTCTTGGTAACTTGGAACATTATAAGGTTAGACTAGTTGTTAAAGGATTTACTTAGAAGGATGACATTAATTATAAGGAGACTTTCTCATTGATCTCTAAGAAAGATTCACTCAGAATTACATCAAATGGATGTGAAAATTGCTTTTTAGAATGTCTAAAAATTTAATATATGGGCTTAAACAAGCTTCACAACAATGGTATCTAAAGTTCAATAACACTATTGTTTCCTTTAGAAGGTCAATAGGAGAAAGTTTTTTTTTTTTTGGTCTTGCACATTGATGACATCTTGCTTGTAGCTAATGATCTTGGTCTATTAGTTGAGACAAAGAAATTTCTCTAAAGTAATTTTTAAATGACAGATATGGGTGAGAAAACATATGTGAAATGAATATAAATATTCCATAATGGATCACAGGGACTGCTAAGTTTGTCTCAGAAAGCCTAATAAAGTGTTAGAGGTATTTAGCATGGAAATATGGTCAGCATCACCAATTCAAATTTAGAAAGGGGATAAGTTTAGCCTCATACAATGTTAGAAAAATGATCTAGGACGGAAGCAAATGGAATCAATTTCATATTTATTTATGGTTGGGAGCCTAATTTATGCTTAGAAATATACGAGACTAGACATAAGTGTTACAGTGAGCATGTTGGGGAGATAATATAACAATCCTAGTATGGATCACTGGAAAGTTATAAAGAAAGTTATGATATATTTGTAGGGAACTAAAAAACACATGCTCACTTTTAGGAGGTCTGATCACTTTAAGGTGGTTGAATAATCATATTTAGATTTTGCTGGTTGTGTAGATATAAGAAAATCCAACTTTGGCTTCATTTATCTGTTAACAGGAGAAGCTCTCTTATGGAAGGGTGTGAAGCAGTCTATAGTTGTTGCATCAACTATAAAGCCTAAGTTTTTTGCATACTTTGAAGCCATGATTCAGGATAAATGGCTATGGAACTTTATTTTAAAGCTTGGGATTATTTGGCTTGAAAATTTAATGTGATAATTCTTTAGTAGTTTTCCTCTCTAAGAACAGTAAGTATTCCAAAGGTATAAAACATATGGAACTCAAATACTCTGCCATTAAGGAGGAGGTTCGAAAATATGGAGTGTCTATAGAGCATATTAGCACTAATCTTATGTTAGTTAACCCTTTAACAAAGGAGTTATTGCCCAAAATATGTGAGTTTATAATAATATTTTTTAAATTCACAAATATATTCTACTAAATAGTAAATATCACATATTCTAATGTTATTTAAATGCCATAAAGCATTTTTTTTTCTTTCTTCATTTTCTATTTCTTGTTTATAAGAAGTTATATCTTTTCCAATAAATTCTTTATAAATTTCATTAGTAACTACGTGAAATGCTTTTACTGGTTCGAGAGCATTACGAAAGTCAGTGGTGTTTTTTATTCGTGTTTCATTATCTAATAAAAAATTAAGTACTATACCAGTAGTTTTGTAAGTAATAAAATTCCATAATGTACTTATATTAGTTAATCCTTCAAATGGTTTTTCTAGTTGGATTACTAATGCTAATTTATTTGACCATTCTAATAATAGTTTTTCGGGTGATATTACACAATCTAAGTTTAAAATTCCATCTCGTACAAGAGTAATATGTTTAGGCATATATTCTGTAGGAAATTTTCGAATTTTATGATCTTTTCTATAGTACCCATATTTATTTAATTCTTTTGTTTCAATAGGTTTGTAAGTCCAATCGTAAGGTGATTGTTGTTCTTTCTTTCTTTTTCATTCTCCTTGTTGACTTGTTTCTGGTTGTTCGTTAGTTTTATGTTGATCTACATAAATTTCTTGGTCTGATTCATAACCATAAATTATTTCATCTTAATCTGTGATGGGATTAATACTTTCATATTCTTTATTATCTACTAACGTCAATTTTTTAACTAATTGTGTGATTTCATTTAACTGTTGTTGTATGTCATTTTCTATATTCTCCATGGTTTTACTAATGTTATAGGATTGGATTTGAGTAGCTCTGATACCACTTGAAATGAATCTTTTTGTGCTAATTTTTCTTCCAAACTTAAAATAGCTGCTTCCATTCTCTGGTTAAAATGTCTGCAAGAAAATTATCAGTAGATTTGATATGTTGTACCTGAAATTGATACTGGTTGAGCTCCAATTGCCATCTGATGAGTCTTTCTTGATTATAATTAGTTTTGATATTATAGCGAATAAATCCACAGAAATATTTAGAATCTGTTTGTATAATAAATTCGATTGGTAATAGATCAATACGCCATTTTCTCAATGTTTTGAGACAGGATAATGTTTCCTTTTCATGGATTAGATATTTCAATTACGTGGTTATTTATAGATCACTTTTTAGACTGGTTTGACCAAAACTATCAGAAATATGGTAATAACTACTTGTCCTATTTGTAGACAACTACTAGATCATATAGAATATACCAAACAATTTAAAAATCAATATTATCTGGAATATAAATATTATTAAAATAGATATATTGATTTAATCTTTGCAAATACACATCCAAGAGGACGTATTCCCATAAAAGAAAGTTTAGATTTAGCACAAAATTTATATAATTTTTATTCTATTGAATTAACTTCTCTACAAAGAACATTAATTCAACATCAAATCACTACTCCTTATCACCAAAATGATTGAATCCTCTTCTAAACAAAAAGATTCCACTATCTTAGATGTAGACAATTTAGAATTAACAGAATCATTAGGAACTTTTCATATAAATACGTTGGGTAGCTCTGATACCGCTTGAAATGAATCTGTTTCTTGTTTTATTTTGTTTATTTCTTCGATTCCTATTGCTAATTGGTTAAATTTTGATGTAATATGTATAACTGAGTTCTAATTTTGTTCTAATATTATTTTCATATTATTTATTATTTTTTCTTGATTTTTTATTATTTTAGTGAGTTGATTATCAATATTAATTTGATTATCTATTAATTCAGCTAATTGTCTAGTAACGCTCATAGCTTATTCTTTAAATGCTCTGTTATATCTTTAAGTTGCTCTTTTATTATAATTTAATCATTATTTTGTTCAGATTCTGTATTCTTTATTTTGGGATCAATGATTTTAACTTTTTCTAAATTTATTCCTGGTTCTGTAAGTCTAATAGGTCTTTCTAAATGAAGGGATTGTGATTTAAATAAAGGACATTGTTCTGTTAATTTTTTAGGTTCACAGAATGATAATCTTGGTGTAGATAGATTTAAGTTAGTTAATCTAATTGGATAATTTATATCTGGTAATTCTCTTAAACTTGTTCGTAAATTTGTTCCTACTTCAGTGACTTCATTAAATAATTTATCTATATAAATTTTGTCTGTATTTTTAAATTCAATATTATGGTAAGAATTAGTTAAAGCATAACTAATTTGATATGTTATTGAAAATGGATATTGGCCAATAGTCATTAAATTTTCTTTATAAAATTTATATGCTATAGTTATTGTTTCATCTAAATTATGTGATTGTAAAGGGAGTCCGATTTTTAATCTTGTATTAAATTTAATTTTTCCATAAGCTAAATTTCTATTCATTATTCCAATTACTTGATTTTTTAAATCTGTCATTCTTTTGTCGATGATTGTCATTCTTATTGGTCAATCAATTCCTTCTTGAAATGTAAATTTTAATAAATTTTGAATTGTCGATAAATGTATATACCCAATTTTGTTTCTTTTATCTTCTGGAAGTTTCTGTAATTGTTCGTAAATTTGATCTTTATTGATTAGATTTATACGAATATGTCCATTATATTTATCAATTCGAATTGGTGTTTCATAAACGATTTTTTCAAAATAAATAATATTTTTAAAATTAGGCAGATTTTTAAAAGGATGATAATTAATGTCTTGTCCAGTTTTAAGATCTAATTGAATTTTTGCTATTTGTTTTTGTTTTTCTTTTGATAATAGAGTAGTAATATGAAAAATTCCATTTGATTTGATAAGTTCTAAATTATCAACATCTAATATAGTAGTTGGTTCAGATTCAATTTCAGTCCTTGTTATTGAATATGATGAATTCTGTGTTGATGATTAATTAAACTAGTTTCAAAGTGTTGTAATTATAAAAATTTTGGGCTATTTCAAGTATTTCTTTTATCGGTTTTATTCCATTATTATTGATAAAAAAATTGTAAATAATTATATCGTTCTTCATAATGTTTTTTTCAGCTTTATATTGGCTGACTAAACTTTCAATGTGTAAGATATGATTATTTAGTTGTTTACAGGTATTACAAATATTATGATTCATAGATATGAGTTTGATAATTTTCCTGAAAACGTTGATATAGTTGTTTTATTTCTTGCTTTTCTTGTTGATATAACGTAATATGATTATTAATAATAGTTTTAAATGTTTCTAATGTAGAGGTTTGAGCGTTAATAGATTGAAGAAAAGTATAAGTTTCGGTAAAGGTTTTAATACATTTTTGGCTACATCTAATTTTAGTTTCTATACGTATAATAAATAAATGAAGAGATCGACAAGTAGAACATATAGGCATGCTTTAATATTGTTTATTAAAAAAGAATCGATCAAATAGATATTGCATAAGTAATTGAGGAAATCTATATCGTAAACAGGTAAAATAATTCGTGCTTTTGAAGAGAAATAATACTGATGACTAAAAAGAGAAGTATAGATTTTTCAGAGAGAGCTTTTTCAGCTTCGGCTCGGTTTAAATAACTTCGATGAATAATAGAGGGTTTTTTTTTTGGGTATAAGGGAGCAATCACAGATTGCTAGGTGCAAATAGGGACGGCCCTAAGCCGAGCAACACCTATGAGATCCTCCTGAAGAAAATGGTGGAGCTGTCTCGGGGGATTATCAAGGTGAGTAATATTAAAAATACCACCATAGGCCCAAGTAGCTAAGTAGTCAGCACACATATTTGCTTCGCGATAAGTATGCACAATACGACACTGCCAAGGTCGGCTAAGCAGTTCCTTACAAGTACTAATAATTTGATAGAATTGATCTGTAGGCCAAAGGTCGTCATTCACTTTGTTAACGACCAAAAGAGAGTCTGATTCAATAAACACATTCCAGAAGCTTCGATCCCAAGCCAAAAGTAGTCCATAATAAATTCCGAACAATTCAGCTCTTGTAATGTTCCCTCAACCGAGTCTCCTTACTAACCCAAACAACCAACTTCCTTTAGCGTTCCTTGTAAGGCCTCCAATCGCTGTGTCTCCCGAATTTGTGAGTGCTGATGCATCCACATTAATTTTGATGCAACCTATAAGTAATGGACTCCAAGCAATTAACATAAATTAGCAAATCCTGTTTCATCACTAAGGCCTTTTGCACCCACATAGAGGGTCTTTTAGTAATGTGGATAGTTACTTTATTCCATTCATCATAAATACCTGTCATTGGTCCATTGAAGATGACATATACTTTATCTTCTTTATTATCCTGTTTCTTTTAGGCTAAAGGTAAAGTGTTTGAAGGGTTGGCTTATGAAGAATTTGTGGTAGATTTTTGAGTAATTTGTTGAGGAGTGATGGTTGAATAATGAGGGCTGGTTCAACCGAAGACTGTTTTTCTAACAGCATAATGGTTGATCTTAATTGATTTATTTATTTAGTTACAATACTTACTTGCTGTTGCAAATTTAATAATTCTGCTTCCTTTTTTCCAAGTGATTCCTTGAGGCTTACTGCAGCTGCTTCCATTCTCTTATTAGTATATCTGCAAAACTGTTAGTAGTTGTTTTGATATAATTAACATGAAAATTATATTGATTTAATTCTAATTTCTATCTAATTAATCTTCCTTGATTATAATTTGTTTTAATATTATATTTTGTAAATCCATAAAGATACTTTGAGTCTTTCTTAATATAAAATTCAACAAGTAATAAATCTACTTTCCATTTTTGTAATGTCTTTATATAAGCAAAATTTTCCTTTTCATGAATTTAATATTTTAATTCAGTGGGATTAAAAGTCCCATTGATATATTTACATAAAAGATGTTTTTTTTGAATTGGGTGGTTGTGCCAAAAGGCATCCTATCATATATCTATATTTGCATCGATTTGTATAATCGGTGTATCCTTAGCATTATAATTATATAATGCTGGTAAATCCTTACAAGGATTTTTTAATCGTTGTATAGCTGCAGTATCATGGGTAGTCCAGATCCATTGAGTTTTTGTGTTACATTTTAGTTGTAATTGCTTTCTTTCTTTTGCAAGATCCTTTAAAAAGCCTTGGTCAGAGATATAATTTAATAATCCTAAGAATAGTTGTATTTCAGTAACATTTGTAAATGTAGTAGGAAAACTTTGTAATTTTGTAAGTATATTAGGTTGTAAACGTAAAAAGCCATTTTTAAATTCAAGTCCTAAATATTCAATATTTTATTGTGATACTTTGATTTTCTTTTTACTAAAAATTAATTCTTTTTCTTTATATATTTGTAAAACATATTTTTCTTTTTGTAAATGGTCATTTTTATCTTTATTAGAAAAGATAATAATGTCGTCAATATATACTAACAAAAAAATTTCTAATCCTTCTAAATTTTTATTCATAAATCTTTGATAAATACCCGGTGTAATTGTAATATTCTATTACTTGTGGGAAGGTTAAAACAATAAATATGAGTGATCAGTGAGAGCTTAGAAAAACATTTTTTCATGCTTATACATAATATGCCATACACATACACATGAATAGTGAATTTTTCTGTACATGGAAATAATTGTACATGCATTCATGAATAATTCCGGGTATAATTGGATTGAGTTATGATTTTTAGAAATTTAGTGAATTTTGAATTTAATTATGTTGAAAATATTATTGGTTATTAGAATTGTGAGATTTATGAATTTTGGTGAATTTAGAAATAAATTTTGAAAAAATTATAGAAAATAGGAAAAAGAAATCAAAAGAAGATTTGGAGATAGTTGGATTGTAAAGATGAGAGTTTAAGGGAGTTAGGTTCAAAAGAAACTAAGTTAGAGCTTAGGTATTAGGAAAGTGACAAGTGTCACTTAGTTAAGTTGCTTTTATAATTTGTTAGAAGTAAGTTTGAGTTATCCGAGAGTTAAAAAGGGGTTTGTTATTTTTCCTAAGTTCTTTCCTTGTTATCACCTTCTTTGAATTTTCTTCAAACACACAGAGTTTTCCATCAAACTCCTTCCGAGAGTTAACTTTGCTTTTTCATATCCCTCACCACTTTCCCCACTGCTAAGTGTTTCTTCTGCCTTAAGAAAGACCAGAAGTTGGTTAGATTTCACAGTGGGTTACGTGTTCTTACATGGAGTTTAGGGTTTTGGGATAGTTGAAGATTTTGGAATCTTTTACAAGTAAGTATTGTGAAAATCTTTTAGAGTTATGGATTTATGAAATAAATTTGATGAATTCACTGTCATCTGCATGAATTTACGTGTATATATTCATAACTGTGTTAATGGGATGAAAATATGAATATATTGTTATTCTAGTTTTGATGATTATTAGTGATCAAATGTTGTAGAAATGAGTTTTGGAGTTTGAAATAGCAATAAAATAGTGTATAGGATAAGTGTAGAAAATTAAAGAATGAAAAAGTGGTATGCTCTATTTTCTGTTTCTTCACTGTGCATGCAAATATATATATGTGTGTGTGTGTGTGTGTGTGTGTGTGTGTGTGTGTGTTTACGTAGGTAAGTGAAAGTTTTAGAGATGATCAAGAAAATGGTTTTTGAGTTGAAGAATAGTTGTAAAATGATGGTCTGAGATGGGAATGAGTGTTTAAATGGAAGTTGAGAGGAAACATGGAGATTGAGAATGAAAGTTGGAAATGCAGAAAGTTGACAGAGCATGAATAGGTTGAACATGAATTTTTGGCTTTTGATGGTTCTTGACTAAATTTGCATTTTTTGGAGTAGTATGAATTTAGGGTGAATGAGTTTAGTGAAATAGAGTTGAAATGAAAATAAAATTTTGAAGTGTTGGGTTTTAGAGAATGAAGTCTGGAGATTCTGGGAATGAATAGTAGGAAAGAGTTAAATTTTTGATCTGAACTTCGGTAAATTTACAGTACCGATCTAGGCAGATTTTGATAAAATGGTTTTCATGAAAGTTATAGACATTTCTTTTAGCTTTCCATTGATATAAAGTTTGTAAATTTTGGAGTTTTGGATCAAAAGTTATGGAGGTTTGAAGTTGTGATGTCGGTGAAGAAGAAGAAGGATTCGCAGGTCCACTGAAGTGTTGCAGTCGTCCACGTGCACGATCGCGACTTCGCAGGACCACTTGAAAGGTCGCGATCGTGCATATGCACGATCACGACTTCGCAAGAGCACCCGGAGTGTCGCGATCGTGCATGTACACGATCGCGACTTCCCTGTTTATCCAAAGGAGGTTATTTTCTGAACATACTTTGATCTATTTGTTATAACTTCTCCATATGATGTCTAAATGACTTGATTCTTAAACCAATAGATTCGTAACACATTTTCATACCTCTCCACAAAAATTTGTAACATTATGAATTGTTTTGAAAAATATTTATTGAATGAAAGTGAGAGAATCTGTTGGAATGGTATAAACTGGTGTTGTTTTATTGAACATATTTTGGTGTTTTGATTATATCTGGATCTATAAGACTCCGAAGAGATGATTTTTGATTTGGAGTAAACTAAAGAAATGGTTATACAACAAATTATATGACAAAGTATAATTTTGATTCAGTCTCTAAGATGTTAAATTTTTGGATGGAAGTTATACATAGTACAATATTTTTGAATGTGAACAACACGATAATGTTGGAGGTATATCTTCCAAATTAATGAACCAAATTAAGTGATTTTAGTGTCAATGGAAAGATAAGACATATTGGAAAACTTTTCTAGAAGAGTGTATGATCAAATTACATCATTTTGGCTTTCCAATTGAATGTGAACAGTATGCCCAAAAGTGTGATTTAGAAAAATCTGAAGTGAGTCAATGAGAAAGGAATAAAGATTTTAATGGTTTTAGTGAGGAATAAATCTAAGTATAGATTATACTTAGATGAGTTTTGATATGAGATTGATTTTGTGATGAAATTGATGAATAAATGCCCAGGATTATTATGAACATGCATTGTACATAATTCATTTCATCCATGTGCATTATTGAACAATTATAATTGTGCATATTG
>JAOQMS010043812.1:0-7500 GCA_027563885.1 Erythroxylum longipes
AGAGAGGTATTGAGAGATATCAAGAATTCTCACAATCCTGTCCCTTTGGCCTATTCTTTCTATTCGCGTCTCCAATTAACGTTCTTTTTCATTCAAATCTTTTTCCACCAAGAACGTTTTCTCAAACTCTTTGATCCAAAAATTTGGAGTCTGGTACTTTCACCACCGGGTTCAAAAAGAAATCCATATTTCAAATTCACGATCAAGGGTGTCCTATTGTTTTTTGTAGTATCGGTCCTTCTATATCGTCTTAACAATCGAGATATGGTCGAAAGAAAAAATAGCTATTTGATAGGCCTTCTTCCTATATCTATGAATTCCATTTCAATTGGAGGCAGAAATGATACGTTGGAAGAATCCTTTTGGTCTTCCCATATGAATAGGCTGATTGTTTCGTTCCTCTCTCTTCGAAATCGAAAAGGAAAAAAGAGTTGTTTCCTGTATCCGAAAGAGAGTACTTTGGTTCTTCCAATAACTAACGGGTCAGAATTTTTTTTCTCTAACAGGTGGTCAGAATTAGAACTTCATCTGAGTTCAAATCCTACTCAGAGGTCCACTCGAGATCAGAGATTCTTGAAGAAAGAACAAGATCTTTCTTTTGTCACTTCCAGGCGATCGGAAAAGAAAGAAATGGTTAATCTATTGAAGAGAATTCCGTATTTACAAAAAAGCGTCTCAATTCATCCTATTTCCTCAGATTCGGGATGTGATAGGGGTCCGAAGGGTGAACCGTATATGGTCAGTTCCAATAAGATTTCATTCTTGAACAAGAATCCATTTTTTGATTTATTTCATCTATTCCATGACGGGAACAGGGGGGGATACACGTTACACCACGATTTTGAATCCGAAGAGCGATTTCACGAAATGGCAGCTCTATTCACTCTATTACTAACCGAGCCGGATCTGATTAAGGGACTTGCCTTTTCTATTGATTCCTCCGGATTGTATCAAAAACAATTCTTGAATGAGGTACTCAACTCGAGGGATAAATCGCAAGAGAAACCTTTCTTGGTTCTACCTCCTCTTTTTTATGAAGAGAATGAATCTTTTTATCGAAGGATCAGAAAAGGATGTCTTCGGATCTCCTGCGGGTTCGAATCTGGAGTTCAAAGGGATAAAATCGGAAAGGATACTCTGAATCATAGAATTCGAATGAAATCTACGATCAACCAAGATTTATCGAATTGGAAAAAGAGTCCGAAGAAAGGGTTCGATCCTCTTCTTTTGATTTCTCGAACGGAGGGATCCGTGAATCGGGATCCTGATACATATAGATACAGATGGTTCAATGAGAGCAAAAATCTCCAGTTCGAGAGCCCTTTTCAAGTAGTCTTCGATCGATTACGTCTTAATCCATATTCGATTGAACTGAAATCTTTTTTCAAATATTTGTCTAAGTCCCTTTCCTTTTTCTTTGTGAGTTTCGGGGATATCCCCACTCATAGGTCCAAGATCCACATTTATGAATTGAAAGGTCCGAATGATGAAGTCTGCAATCCGTTGTTAGAATCAATAGGTCTTCAAATCGTTCATGTGACAAAATTGAAAGCCTCCTTATTGGATTCCCAAAAATCGAGATTATTGATCGATGGAGGAGCAATATCACCATCTTTGTTCAAAAAGTGGATGAGTGACTCATTCCCTACTATAAAAAATAGCAGGCAATCCTTGGATTCTTATTTTTCAATGATAGCCCACGATCAAGACAATTGGCTGAATCCCGTGAAACCTTTTCATAGAAGTTCATTGCTTTCTTCTTTTTATAAAGCAAATAGACTTCGATTCTTGAATAATTCACATCACTTCTGCTTCTATTGTAACAAAAGATTCCCTTTTTCTATAGAAAAGGCCCCTATCAATAATTATGATCTTACGTATAGACAATTCCTCAATATCTTGTTCATTCGCAACACAAGATCTTCTTTGTGCGTCGCTAAAACTGCTTTTTTGGAGAGAGATACTATTTCACCAATCGAGTCACAGGTATCTAACATATGCATACCTAATCCACAAAGTGGTGACGAAAGGTATAACTTTTCTAAATCTTTCCAATTTCCAACTCGATCCGATCTATTCGTTCTACGAACGATTTACTCAATCGCAGACATTTCTGGAACACCTCTAACAGAGGGACAAATAGTCAATTTTGAAAGAACTGATTGTCAACCTCTTTCAGATATGAATCTATCTGATTCAGAAAGGAATAACTTGCAGCAGTTTATCGATCTCAATTCAAACATGGGTTGGATTCACCTCCCAGATTATGAGAAAAATTTACCACCCAAAAAGAAGAAAAAACGGATAATTAGAAAGAAATCCTTTTTGATCATGCAGCTGTATAGAGCCTTTAAAAAAGAGTCTTCAATTTTATCAAAAAGGGGGAAGCTAAGGTTAAAAAGATATATGCAATGCTTCTTTACTGAGCGAGTAAATAGGATAGTTTTACAGACTTTACAGACTTATTTACAGACTTATTTAGATCGATTATGGACGAGGTTAAGGAGATATGGAGTCTTTTTTCTTCATTCTATCTATCGAGCATGGCGAATTCGTCAGCAAGAATTGTATCAAAAATTCTGTCAATTGTATCAAGAATTGTATCAAGAATTGTGTCAATGGATTCGTCATCGTCCGAAAGAATTGTATCAAGAATTGTGTCAATGGATTCGTCAGCGAAAATGGTATCGAGAATGTTCTAAATGTTATCAAGACGTGTCTCAATGGATTAGTCAGCAAAAATTGTATCAAGAATTCTGTCAATGGATTATTCAGCAAGAATTGTATAAATTGTATCAAAAATCCTGTCAATTGTATCAAGTATTGTGTCAATGGTGTCAAAAATGGTATCAAAAATTGTGTCAAAAGTATAAAGAATTGTGTCAAATTTCTCTTCAAGAATGGAGGATAAGGATAAATATTAGGGTCAAGTATGCACTTTTTCTGGTCAAACAAGGGATTCCTGGAAAGAATGAGTCAACGATACATCTGAGATTTCCAAATGCTCGGGAGTTCCTTTATTCAATCCCTTTCCTTCTGCTTGTTGCTGCTGCATATCTGTTCGATCTTCCGGTGCATGCCATTCCGTTTTTTGATCTAGAAACACTTTGCACGCTAGTAGAAATGGCCAAACTCTGCAAAATGATTGCATCATACAGGATTGAGGTGGAAGAACTTATGTATAAGGATCTTATAGGTGGTTCTTTCCGGTTAACGAATCCCTTTTTAGTTGCTTGGAAACAATTCGGGTATTTTAGAAAGGAAATAGGAGCTTTTGGCATGCGATTGAAGGCTGATGGGATCCAATCAATACATAAGAAATCTTTGAATATCAATCTCATAGATAATATCAGCGATCTCATAAGTCTCATACCAAATACCATCGCTTGGAGACATCAATATCTAAGTCATACAAGTAAAGAGATCTATTCATTGATAAAACAAAAAAGAAGGTCGTCCTATTACTATAGTGATGTTGAGTGGACGGATCATCAACCAATAGAATCCTGGGCCAGCAGCAACAATTTTGTTTTTAGGGCCGAAAGAGACTTCTTGTTTCATTTATTCAACTTAAGCTTATCGAGAGAAAAAAGGATTGATCAAATTCTCTGGAATCTGACTCATAGTGAGAATTTCTCCAAGAAGGAGTTTGGTTATGAAATGAGTGAACAACCGGCAGCATTTTACTTCCGATACTTATTTGACCTTCATAACAAGTCTCTAATTTATTATAAGTATAAGTTCAATTCATCCTCTTCAGTAGAAAGACGGGTATTATATACTCAGTCTCAGGCAATGACGCCTTCTGTACCTTTATCATGTGGACCACTCTCTGTTCCGTTCGGCCAAAACCTATCTCCCCCTAGGGGTATTTTAGTGGTAGGTTCTGTAGATATTGGACAATCCTATTGGGTCAAATACCTAGCGACAAACTGCAATCTTCCTTTCATTACGCTAGTTCTGAACGAAGGCTGGTATCCGACGGCGATTCTTGATAAGAGTAGCCAGGAAGCTATGGGGGATATTCTGAAGCGGGATTCCTGGCTAGAGAACTGGGGTGAATTGGGTAAGGAATGGGAGGAGATGGAGATTGATATGGAGGATTATTGGCTCTTTAAAATGTTTCCGTCTCTATTGGAAGAAAAACGACTCAAAATCCGCAAGTATAGTGAGGATTTGGAAAGGCGTAGTGTTGATAAGTATCCCTATCCCTCTCTCTCCGCTTGGGACGAGGTGAATTGGGACTCTCATTTCTCGAGTCTAGAGAAGGAGCTATTTACTCTCTATAAGTACCTATGGCGAGAATCTCTGTACTTCACTTGGAAGGAACTGGACCTATGGTGGAACCGGGTACCGCCGCCGGATATAGAATGCTCCCTATATTTTTCTATCTTCTGGCAATTCGAAATAGCAAAGTTAATGGTTCCATGCATACTATGTATTCCAGACGTTCAAGATCTGTTTAGGGAGGAGACTAGTTACTTATCGCGTGGTCTAGTAACGAACTTTCTCAACGAGGAATTATTTTTGAAGAAAGCCTTCGAAAAAGGAGGAGGGCCCATTGGAGATATTCTTGTTATTGCTTCGACTTCTATTCCCCAACGCGTGGATCCCCATCTACTAGATTGGAATAGATTCCAGACATGCATTCATATACGACCGTTTTCTATTCCACAACAACGAAAGAACGTTTTCACTCTTTCAGATACTAGGGGATTTCATTTGGAAAAGAAGATGTTCTATACTAATGAATTTTGGCCCAGAGACGTGGGTTACAATTTACTCAATTTTGTAGCACTTACCAATGAGGCCCTATCGATTAGTATTACACAGAATAAATCAATTCTAGACACTAATACAATTCGATTCGCTTGTCATAGAAGAAATTGGGATTTCGCAGTCCAGATAGCATCGATTCCGGATCATGTGTTCTTTTTGTATCAGATAGCAAGGGCTATTGCACAAAGTATACTTCTAGGTAAGAATTGCCCTATAGATACGATTCTATCTATCTATAGTAATCACTATAGTAATCGGAAATTGTGTCATGACCTGTATTCTTATGTGTACAAGTGGTTTTTCGAACTTGGAATGAGCATCAAGCGATTGACGATCTTTCTTTATCTTTTGAGTTGTTCTGCCGGATTGGTCGCTGAAAATCTTCGAGTCGGGCCCGATGACAAAAGGGCGCTCCATTATTTTGAAGACTTTGCCCCAGATTCTGAGCTAGTTCATAGCTTACTAGAATTAGACTGCGCTATGCTGGTACCCTCACGGGATTGGAGTCAGTTTGATAATGATCGAGTGACACCCCCTTTTTCGACCAAACGAAGGACTGCCTACAAACTATTCCACCATGCACGGGCTTCTTGTACCCTTTCACGAATGTATAGAGATGAATGTCGTCTAGATGGATATATTTTTACGCGGGAAGTGCTAATTCCGGGCCTCGTATTTCGGGCTCCTACTATATGGGACCCCCATGCCCTCCTATTAGAAACTTTGGTTCTAGTGGAAAATAAGGATAAATTGAAGCGGAAGTTCTTGTGTTGGAGGAATGTGTATGAGGCTGAGGATCCACGATATCGAGATCTATGGGAAGAGGACGAGGAAGAGTTAACTGAAGAGGAGAAAGAGTTAACTGAAGAGGAGATAGAGTTAGAGGATGAGGAGTATGAGGAGCCTAAAGAGCGTTATTTAAAGTCTCAGCCTCACCCGTTGTATTACAAGGGTAATTTTGAAAAGAATGATGTCGGGCTCGCGCAGTTCCGGATACAAGATAGATTTTTCAAAGACCGCGGCTTTGTGCGAAACAACGTATTTTTTTGGTACCCTCCAGACCCAGATCCATTCCTTGGACTAGTGGACTCGGCCTACTATTTCTCTTTCTTTTTACCTGTAGAAGAACCTGTAGCAAACTTCGACTTATACTTCGACTTAGACTTGGGCGTAGACGACAGGCTGTTCGAGATGCCTTCTCTAGAGGAAGCCCACGAGGCAGTTAAAGCCCCACGTGATTTTGATGATTTTGGAAGGTCTTTTCAGTCAATGCGGAGGCCGAAGAAAGAGATGATCGAGAAGAAAGAGATGATCGAATGGTTATTAGATCGCAAGAAATCGTTCCTAGCCAGCCCTTTAGCATCGAATGACTCTTTCGGTTCTAAGACTCTATGTGAGAGTTATGAGTATCTATCAAGTCTGTTACTATCTAACGAAAGGCTATTGGATCAAATCACAAAGACATTGTTGAGAAAAAGATGGCTTTTCCCGGATGAAATGAAATCTTTTTTCATGGAACAGTAGAAATATTTCCCATTCCTTAACTCTAAAGATATTTAGATAGAGAAGATCATTTCGTGATCCGCTGGCGAACTTCTTCCAATTTCAAGATCTCGGATTGAATCGGTATATCAATATCGATTCGATCCGAGATCTCTTATTGAATTGCCCATTCAATGATCATTCTGAATATTATGCCTTGAAGAGGACTCGAACCTCCACGCTCTTTAGCACGAGATTTTGAGTCTCGCGTGTCTACCATTTCACCACCAAGGCATCTTGAAAGTGATTCGTATTCCATGAATATGATATCTATCTAGTGTGATGTATGGAATATATAACAAAGGTGAAGGTGGAGTATTTCTATTGATCGGTCATATAGGCCCGAGTCGGGCATCCAATTGCTTCGATTTGAATTATCCGGAGGATGCCTTATACTTATAGATTCTATCAAAAAGGTGGACAATCAAACCTATTTCTCGATTCAATAGAATCCCAAAGAAAAGAGATGAATAGGGTCCCAAATCAAAATAAGGAGAGATATGTAAAAATCGGGTCCGATTACGCCTATTCCTAATCCGAAATGGAATGTAAGGACGTAGGGATCCATATGGAAAGAGTATCTCTTTCGATTCGATACGCTCGAATGAACCCTTCTCATAATGAGAATGTATAGAACCCTATTCCGGTCTGGTCCGGTATGGAATGAACTTAGAATCATGGAATCGACTCGATCATCAGATTCTAAGTTCATAACCCTAGCCCATTCCCATTTTGGGCGGAACAGATCGACTAATTCTTTGATTCCAGTTAGTAAGAGAAGAGGGATCTTGAACTAATAGATAGATTCTAGAAGCTAAAAAGGGGGATCCTGATCAATTGTGATAATCGGGTTCATTGAGATTCCTCGTATAGTAATGCTATCACACATACAATCCTACTCAATTCGATGGAATTCTTTGATCTTAAGGGGGATTTTCGATAATTTGTGAGGGTTTCTTTCTTGGTTTCGTCCAGTCATGAATAACCTGATTCTTTTTAGATATTAGATAATAGTAGATAGAAACAACGCTCGTAAGGAGTTCATTGATGAGAAGGGGCTGGGGAAGGCTTGAACCCAATTCCTACAGTGATGAATATGTAGTAGGTAAAAGATGAAGAAATAGAAAACAGATGAGAGGAGGTTCGATTCCATTTGTACTGTATCTGAGAGAAATCTTG